>JAOPGA020000037.1:0-15239 GCA_026419775.2 Acrasis kona
TTTTTGATTTAACAACAATCATTAACCATAAACTTCAAGATATATTTAATATGTTTTGAAGAACATCAAGCATCATTAAATAAGATCACATCTAGAGATATGCATTGGACTGTATTTGGTTGGTCGACGAGTATATACATTACGTTCAATTGTAGAAAATACTTCGCCATGAAATGGTTGGAGTAGTCAAATCCTCCTTTTAACGCGACTAGAAATGTAGAGGTTCTATTGGTGTCACAAGATGTAATGACAGACTTATTCGGAATTATGCTCATTGTCAAACTTTAAAAAGCTGAGAATCGTTTTATAAAAACGTTTATTATGATACATGCAGAACAGCAGCTCATATTGCAGCTTTCAATCTAGCTTCAAGTCTGTTCTTTGAAAGTCTTTTGCCTTTTAGTCTTTGTACAGGTTTGTTCACATTCCCATTAAATAGCGTGTCGGCATAGTTGTAATCCTTTCTCCTTCTTGTTCCTGCCACAACGTTATTAAGGTCAATGTTTGACTTGATTTGTTTGGTCTGGTCAGCTGGTTTCTTTATCCATACCGTTCTTGTTGTTTCTTGTGTGTACTTCATATTGTTGTGTTGTTTTTTGTGGCGAACCGAATTTTACATGTCATTTTTATACTATTTTCCTTCCTACTTTTTCTACAGTTCTATGGAATAGAAAGGAGAGGTTGAGTTCAATAAAATCAAGACAGATGATTACAAATTGAGTCAACGTTCGTTCATAGTGATTGTGTGATCCCCTTCAGTTGCAATCAAGACATTATTCGGATGTTGAGAGAAAGAATGATGGAAATCAAAAGTTTTGATAAATGTAAATTTTATTACGCACAGATTTGAATCAGTTAGGACGCGTTAGCCTCCGCATGATGTCTGTCTTTTGACATTGAAAATCAAATGTCATAGTTGCCTCATAGCATTTATACCAATGAGTCTAAAAGTATGATTCAATCCACACTCCTCTTGCGATGATGCATCGCATAATGTTCTGCTTGTACTTGTCCATTTAAACGTTCAAAGTATCTTGTAAAGAATCTCACGGGATGTGCTGTTGTGTTCTCATTCAAACTATCGTTACATTAGAAAGAATGCAAAATGTCTACTTACGGCATTGTGTTGTTCTGGTCATCATGTGCATTCTCTTAAGGACTCTCTGCTTACATACGATGAGATAATTTAACAATCTTTGCAACGAAAATGTTCTGGATCAGAGGTGGCACGGCGATAATGGAATCTAAATGGGATAAAAGTGAATGTTATTGTGTGAAAGTTGTTATCATACTAAAAACGTTATACCATCATCAAAATTCGTTACACAAGCATTTAACACTTGTAGGTTCCAGTATCGGCTGCTTGATTGATTCAATCATTTTGTCCTGATGAACAATTTCACTTCCATAATTTCTCAAAAATGTTGATGGTCAAAGTTTTCTCCTTGATTGAAAGTTGTAAGGTGATTGGTTTGATTGTTATCTTCTTCATGTTGCCTACTCGTTACATTAGAAAAAATAATAATAAGGTACTTACGACATGCCTGTGACGGTGATGAGAATTCCTTGCATGTAGAATCGTCGGTCATGGTGCGCCTGTGGAGCTCTAGATTTTTCTCAATAAAGTGGGCCTTTGGCAAATGTATAGGAGAATCAATTTCACATCCATTAATGTTTTTCAACGTTGATTCCATTCATGTTGAAAAAGGCATCCATCTTACCAGACTATACGCTCCATTATTGAAATGAAAACACAATTTTACTTACGTTTGAGATAGCATGTTTTTAAAAAAGATTACTGCCATACCCTGCAGAAAATGGTTTAATGGGAGGAACCAGGACARACATTTTGGATTGGGTCTGTTGTAGGCAATGCGGAGTTTGATAATGTGGCGGAATTTGTTGCTCTTGTTTGGTTTACCCAATGTATGTGTGATCTCAAATGCTGTAGTCGGTATTGTTGGTGAAATGGTGATTTTGGGGTCGATGGGATTTGAGACGCTAACTCTCTTGGTTCTTTGTAATCTTGGCCAATGTTTACAAAAAAACCTTCCGTAGTGTGATGTTGAAAATGCAGGACAGTTCGACACGCTCCAACGTAGAATGTTTGTGCATGGAATCATACGATAAGATTTGATGTAAATGTGTTGAAATGTCATCTATCTTGCCAGACTCTACGCACCATTAGTGAAATGAAAATGCATTTACGTTTGAGTTGTAATGTGCAAAGGCTACTGCTCATACTCAGTTGGCGGCGCACATTGGATTAATTGGAGAAAATACTCTTGATGGTTGGTGACGAAATGGGATTGGTGGGAACCAGAATGTCTCAGGACGACCATGTTGAATTAATCTTTTGTAGCCATGCGGAGTTTGATGTTGATCTTATTACAAGTGACTATATGTGTAATGTCTTTTAATGCTTTCTGGAAATGTTGTGGCGGGTGGTGTGTTTGCTGATTGTTGCAGAAGGTGGGAGAAAGTGTAATGCGATTAATGTATCCGCTAGTGATGATGTATGTTTGATCTGATGCGATGTATATACGTTGGTATGCTCAGATTTGAAATGTTGTGCGGCGTGGTGATGTTGGTGTTTCGTTTGTTGTAATGTGTTGTTGTTCAAAAGTATTTGGTGAGTGCTTGCGCAATGTTGGATTGATGCTGTCTGGTAAAGAAGGACTCTGGATTGGATCGTTGAAATGTGCCATCGGTCGTGATGCGTTGTTGTGAGCGTCGGTGTTTGTGGTGTAGTATGTTGTGTGGGCAGCGTTGTGAATCTTTCTCGTCCACACCTCAACCGAGATTTCTTGTTAAGAACATCCCAGATTTGATCACTCGTTGGTGATGGACTTATACCTTCTTAAATAACCATACCGCTTTGTTAAATCTGCGACGGCAACAATATGGACACATAATAGAAACGCTTTGAAGTGATCACAAGAACATTCAAGTTCTGATAGATCAGTAACCATCTTTAACTATGCAGTTGATTGTATAACTCTAAATTGATTGTTCGGTACTTTTGTTTGTAATCGACTTAAAAACTAGTTCTAGTCGAAATTGTAAAGGTAGTCAACTTCAAAAACCATCCCTTCTTGAAGTCATGTCTGTCAAAAAAACCGAATATGATAACAAAGGCTGATATCGTCGCATGGGCATCCAAACTCAAGAAACAAATAAAAAAGGATAAGATACATGGCAAAGAAAAAGCAGTACAAAGTTATCTGATGATATTGGAGTACTTTTTAAAGCACCATACTGAGTTCTCAATTGGAAAAGTAAGTCTTTATACAATTTTATCTAAACTTTAGTTTGAAAACTACTGCCTTCAAATGTTCAGTGAAGAATACGAACAGCATGTCAAAGAGAACATAACCTGGGCAAGGTTCCGGGACATGCATATGTCCTCATCCAAACCCAACCAAATGGGCCAACTTGTGTCTAAAAATACGACAGTTACCAAGATACCGGAACAGCCACAAGAAGAACAAGCGCCACAAGAAGCGCAAGCGCCACAAGAAGAACAAGCGCCACAAGAACAAGCGCCACAACAAGCACAAATACCTCTGGGCACCAAAGAAAACGCCGCTCCCGTGTTAGAATCCACTCAAGTAAGTCGTAAGAAATTACCCATTAACATGTTCTTCAGTCAGTAGAGTCACTCTACAGGCGGATCCTCGCTTTGACCCAGGAAATGGAGACTCAAAGGATACAGAACCTCGCTTTGGCCCAGGGAATGGAGACTCAAAGGATACAGAGAGTGGAGGAATTCAATCGCCAACACACGACGAACTTGGACCTTCAGAGGAGGTTAGAAGCAGTAGAGCTCCGGCTGTCTAGCACAACAATCGTCCTAGCGATAGGTAAGATCTTGTTCATACTCAAGACAGCATGCGACAAGGCTTACCATCTCGTGCTGAATGGTTCACTCCCCACCAACGACCTCTTCTCACGGCCATCCAAGTCCCAGGTCACCCAGGTGCTCTTGCCTTATACAAGCCACTTCAACGTACAGGCCTTTTGGAGGGAGTACGAAAACTTTAATCGAGAGTACCGTGCTGACCTTGCACACATGAATCTGCCGGTGATCCAGTCGATCACCATCGAACAATTCAGAAGTGTACTTGAAGGCACCACCACTTCTGATGAGGCCAGGAATATTGTAAATAACTCTGTAGCTTCAGAATTCATTGGCGAGGTGGATGGTGTCATGGCGTACATCCGAATGTTCAAGAGGGATTGTGATGGCATGATTTCGAGAAAGGACGCTGAAGACCACTGGGCGAGAAAAATCCTGGGAAGAGTACAATAAAGGTCCTCACAAGTAGCGCGTACCTACAATAAATATACATTCAACAAAAACTTATCCAAGCTCAACAACATTTGAACAGAAATTTTAGAAATCAGGACCCTACTTGTCTAACCATGCAATACTCGGTGTTCGGTTCAAAATCACATTTAAGAAACCTTACAACCACTTGAGTTTGACAGCCAACCTATTCATCCATTCTTACAAATAATTAGAGCATAGGTACACTGCGATCGTATTGTCGAGCCCAATAAACTGTGAACTTACTTGGTCCCGTGTGGTGGTTATGATGGAGGTCCTGTTCTATTTTGTTTTGGTTGGCTTCAATTTAGACATTACAAAAAATAAATCTTTCTTGAACGAATGACAACTACCTTGAGTTGAGATACAGTGCAGCTGTATATGCATCTCATCATGGTGCATCAAAAGCAATGGAAGTATTCCCAACATGTTCACGCTCTGGATGGATAAGGTCAAATTTAGCAACTATCACAACAAAGGTTGGGGTGGATTTAGAGTACAAACAAAAGAGAAGAGCTGTATTATTCGTATTAGTATTAATAGATAGGCAATATTTTGGCACCTGTGTATTAATTGGTATCTCGAATCAAAAAATACGAAGTTGTGTATCGCAGTCAATTCAAGTGATGAGGCCCCAATAATAATGTGGTTATGCAGTGCGTGTCCTTGATACGTAAGTGCTTTGTGTTGAATACGAACGTAATCATTTAGACAAAGAAGATAACACGAAGACAAACATTATACTCATTAAGAACTTCCAAGAGTGTTTTGAATTCAACCAACTTTCACATTTCAAAATTCATCAGAGCTAAGTAATTCTCAACTACAACCGAGTACCATTTTTGAAATCAAGGATACGTAAGTACAACAGAAATTAAAAACTAATTATTTAGGAGCTTGAATTTGAACGCCATGAGGATAACAGATAGTGTTACTTTAATAAGTATGTTTGTCATTTCTGAACACATTGATAATGTACAGTATACAAAGCAACGTATAAGGAGAGTTGAATGGACAGGAACAAGCAATGGAAGCAGCCGCTTAACGTACGAATCATTAGCTCAAATCATTTCTAGTATTTGCCACAGTGCGGAGAAGATAATCTTCTGTTTGATTGTCTTCGACGTTATTTGTAATGAATAGACTCAATAAATCGACTTGCTCTATGCCTTGAGAACCTTCTCCATCTCTTCTGGGGTCATTCCAAACTTTCCTGCAACATCCTCCATCTCATTAGTCTTGGCCACATTCTTTGCCTGTCTCTTCTTTCCTTCATTGTATCGCTAATGTTTTTTTCACGGCTGGATCGAAAGAGCCGTCTTGATGAATCAACATCCCTTACTTTCTCTTCATTCCAAGCATTACTTTATTGCGATAGCTCTCGCTACAATGAATGTTTTCGTCTTCGGCAATTGCTTTTTTTACTGTTGAAAAATCATGATTCATCTCCGTCTTCGTTCTTCTTCCTCTTCTTCTAAGCTTTATGAGTATCATGGTCGAAGTCCCCACCCGCTTCACGAATCCTTCTTTGTCGCTCCGACTTCCTCATTGATATTGGATCCATCATTCCAAACCATTCTTCTACGTATTCTTCTTTTGCAATTCCAAGGGAGAACTTTGTGGTTCTTCTTGTGACGTCACCTTGAACCATCCTTGTTTGTACATGTATAATCATTTCAAGTAGCCACSACCAACCCTCTTTTTTTCTCGTCGCCTCCAAGAGTCTTTGTAGTTGTTCAAACTCAATCTCAACAATTCGTTTGTCTTGTGCTGGGCAGTAACGAACAAGTGATTGAATCACAACTTCTGCACTTTCTTGCATACCGTTCATTGCATTGGACAGCGCAGCATCCATAGTGACAGGTCCATTACAGGTATTAATGTACGCATTTTGACCACCCACTCTTCCAAAGTATTCTTCGGTGTTGATAACGATATCGTCCTCATCGTCTTGTGATGGGGGTAATGGTAGATAATTGTGGATGTTGGATGGTATGATCATGGAACTTCGTGCCCCAGTGAGAGTTGTTTGCGGAAAACACTGTGTGTTGAAAGTAAAGTGTGCTTGCATAGTTTATTGACGTAGTACATTGTTGGTCTCCAACTTCAATTTATTACAATATATGGGAAGGCCACACTCCTCTTGCGGTATCATTAAAATGATGCATCCATCGCATAATGTTCTTCTGCTTGTACTTGTCCATTTAAACGTTCAAAGTATCTTGTAAAGAATCTCACGGGATGTGCTGTTGTGTTCTCATTCAAACTATCGTTACATTAGAAAGAATGCAAAATGTCTACTTACGGCATTGTGTTGTTCTGGTCATCATGTGCATTCTCTTAAGGACTCTCTGCTTACATACGATGAGATAATTTAACAATCTTTGCAACGAAAATGTTCTGGATCAGAGGTGGCACGGCGATAATGGAATCTAAATGGGATAAAAGTGAATGTTATTGTGTGAAAGTTGTTATCATACTAAAAACGTTATAATACCATCATCGATACGTTGACTTACACCACTTGTAGGTTCCAGTATCGGCTGCTTGATTGATTCAATCATTTTGTCCTGATGAACAATTTCACTTCCATAATTTCTCAAAAATGTTGATGGTCAAAGTTTTCTCCTTGATTGAAAGTTGTAAGGTGATTGGTTTGATTGTTATCTTCTTCATGTTGCCTACTCGTTACATTAGAAAAAATAATAATAAGGTACTTACGGCATGCCTGTGATGGTGATGAGAATTCCTTGCATGTAGAATCAATAAAGTGGGCCTTTGATAAATGTATAGGAGAATCAATTTCACATCCATTAATGTTTTTCAATGTTGGGTGTATAGGTGTAAATGTGGTTGATTCCATTCATGTTGAAAAAGGCATCCATCTTACCAGACTATACGCTCCATTATTGAAATGAAAACACGAATTTACTTACGTTTGAGATAGCATGTAATAAAGATGTATAAAAAGATTACTGCCATACCCTGCAGAAAATGGTTTAATGGGAGGAACCAGGACAAACATTTTGGATTGGGTCTGTTGTGGCAATGCGGTGTTTGATAATGGCGGAATTTGTTGCTCTTGTTTGGTTTATTCAATGTGTGTGTGATCGTTTCTTCATGATTTGATGTATGTGTGATCTCAAAGTTTTCTCCTTGATTGAAAGTTGTAAGATGTTTCGATTGTTATCAACAAGACTATTCGTTACATTAGAAAAAGTAATAATAAGTACTTACACCATATGGGTGATGAGAACACTCTTAGGTTATTCTTTCCTTGTCAAATGTCTATTCTTTACAGCCCAGTGGATCTCAGACAAACTTCGTTGTTCCTTCATGGGATTGGTTTTTGTTAAAATGTATTTGTTAATGTCTATGGGATACAATGCTGTAGTCGGTTTTGTTGGTGAAATGATAATTTCAGGGTCAATGGGTTTGGTTCTTGTAATCTTGGCTTATGTTTACAAAAAAACCTTCCGTGCATGATGTTGAAAAATGCAGGACAGTTCGACACGCTCCAACGTAGAATGTTTGTGGATGGAATCATACGATAAGGTTTGATGTAGATGCATGTCCTCGTTGAAAATTGTGATGGTTGTGTATGTGTTGAAAATGTCATCCATCTTGCCAGACTACGCACCATTAGTGAAATGAAAATGCATTTATTTACGTTTGAGTTGTAATGTGCAAAGGCTAGTGCACATACTCAGTTGGCGGCGCACATTGGATTAATAGGAGAAAATACTCTGGAGGTTGGTGACGAAATGGGATTGGTGGGAACCAGAATGTCTCTGGCCGACCATGTTGAATTAATCTTTTGTAGCCATGCGGAGTTTGATGTTGATCTTATTACAAGTGACTATATGTGTAATGTCTTTTAATGATTTCTGGAAATGTTGTGGCGCGTGGTGTATTTGCTGCTCTTGCGATTGTTGCAGAAGGTGGGAGTGTAATGCGATTAATGTATCCGCTTGTGATGATGTATGTTTGATCTGATGTGATGTATATACGTTGGTATGCTCAGATTTGAAATGTTGTGCGGCGTGGTGATGTCGGTGTTTCGTTTGTTGTAATGTGTTGTTGTTCGAAAGCATTTGATGAGTACTTGTGAGATACAATGTTGGATTGATGCTGTCTGGTAAAGAAGGACTCTGGATTGGATCGTTGAAATGTGCCATCGGACGTGATGCGTTGTTGTGAGCGTTGGTGTTTGTGGTGTAGTATGTTGTGTGGACAACGTTGTGAATCTTGGTGGGAACCGAATGAGCTCTTGATGCGTTTGTGTTGTGTTTATCTGCTGTTATCTACTTGTTGTCCACACTGTGCGGAACGATGTTGGATTGATCGTTTGTCGTTGATGTTGTGTGGACAATGTTGTGAAATGTGTTGGTGTTGATATCTGTTGCTGGAAAATGTACTTGTTCTAGATGGCGAAGCTTGAAGAAGGACTTTGGATCAGACTCTGTACTTGTGAACCATTCTCTTGTACCTTGGATAAGCAGATAACAATACGAAACGGTACCGCAGCGACAGTAGACGTTATTCCCAAATGGTTTCACATMCTACTATCAACAACGGAGAACTACTTTAAAAGTTTTCATCTCCAGTTGTCAAACGGAAAAGACAGGACCATTAAAAGTGTAGTGAGCACTTCTAACGAGACCCCTCACACGCCCACCAAGTAACCCCACTACAAGTTAACAAGATGAGAATATGAAGTACTCTGCCTAAACCTACATCACCTAGCTGCCCATCAAAAAGCAACCGGCGACGCTGAGTGGGATTGAAATGACGAAGTGAAGCATGTAGAGAACTTTCATGCCTCGGACAACAACTCTACCACACATGTGGAACAGAAGAGAATTAGACGTCGACTGTTACCCCCGAAGGATGTGTGGCGTTCTAAGCGTTGACTTTTACAACATCTCCCACCAAACTGCGGATTTCGAATCCTTGTGCATCCTGTGACAGTATGACCTCCCCTTCCAGTTATATGTTATGTCGTAGGTGCCCGCAATGGACATCCATAACTGGTTTGATTGCTGATTTGTGCTCACAACACGAAGTATGTGAGCGGTTTGCCGTTACACCAATCCGGCAGATCAGGGCAAACCTATCAGGTGCATCGAACGGTCTTTACTTCTCATTGTCAACAGGGCACAGAGGGAAACGCTATTGTTAACCTAAAGCAAATGTACGTGGGTAAAACCAAGCCAAACTGAACCTAAAAGGTTTTTACCACACAGGAGAATATGTCCTGTTGTACAATGCGATGAGTGTAACAAATGAAAGTGCGACAATATGAACTTTTAGTTACGTTACCTTGATTGTGCAACAGCTGACTTCGCGAAGATGTGCAGAAACACCGACCGACTGTACAACATGTATAGCATTAACCWTCGGCAGTGAGTAACCTGGTTCAATGTCTTTACGCACAACCTTCTTCGCCAATCCGGCGGAATCAGGTTCAAATGTGTGTTTCGTAAGGTATCTGAGAAAGTTTGTCAATGTCAAGATAAAGTGGGTTACTTACCTTCTTTATAGGGTGTACTTGTCTGTTGTGGCCTCAAATAGCATACGGCATGGCTCTCAACGGCAGAGTATGTGCGGCATGAATTGTTTTTGCTTCTTAGGATGTCTCCTGATGTCTTTGTTTTGGATTTGTTTTGTTTCAATTTTTTTCTTTATCAGTTTTTATACTTGGCCGTTACAAAAATAATTAGTATGTTGGTTGACCACCACCTACACAAGCATGTTGAAGTGAGATATTCAGATTTACAATGCGTGTACAACCATTTGGAAGACTTGTACCTTTTTGAATCGAGATCTAATCACCTTTAATTATGAAATTATCATGAGAATACATTTTATTCATGATGTGTACCTAGTGATTTTCAGACGATTTAAGGACACCAAATAAAACGGAAATGCTCAAGTTTATTGTGGGGAAGTAATTTAAAAATTTTAATGTATAACTGGTGCGGAGAGATTTGTTATCATACCATTCTCACATTCCCACCGAACATTCAAGCTAGAATTTTAAAAGGCAGAAAAACATCCAAAAGATAGTACAGCAAGAACAAATAAAACTTCCACAACGGAATTTCAAATCCATTTTGTTGACCAGTGGGAGCTTGTTACTGTTGTTCCAGTTCCAAACTTTAAGCATAGAATTGTTTAATCAAATTTTTGTTCCTTGCAAAATAAATACATAGAAGAATTTAAAAGACAAGTAGTTGGTACTCATAGGATCGTATTTTTGTTCTGTACACAAATCTGATGGTTCGTTCAGCGTTCATTAATACATGTAAAACTATGTTTTTATTTTTGTTTTAATTATTTATTATGATACAGTAATGTTAACTCAAATTGTTGCTTTCAATCTAGCTTCAAGTCTGTTCTTCGAAAGCCTTTTGCCTTTCAGTCTTTGTACAGGTTTGTTCACCTTTCCGTTGAATAGAGTGTCCGCGTAGTAGTAATCCTTTCTCCTTCTTGTTCCTGTCACAACGTTATTAAGGTCAATGTTTGACTTGATTTGTTTGGTTTGGTCAGCTGGTTTCTTTATCCATTCTGTTCTTGCTGCGTACTTCATTGTTGTTTTTTGAATGTTTGTTTTGAGATACAGATGTTCACATATCGTTTTTATACTTTTCTCCTTCCTACTTTTCTACCGTTCTATGGAACAGACCAAAGGTTGAGTTCAACAAAATTAAGAAAAATCATTACAAAGTCCATTGAATGAAACAGGCAAATCACCAAATATCCAAAAATACAGAACAGATACTTCAATGATAAGAAAATTTGTTTATTTTAATATAATACAAAGCAATATTCACTCTCTAATGACCAGAAGATTCGATTTTGTACCAATAGTAAGTAATTAACTATTTAGTCAGTTATAATGCATCGATTTGTTGCCTAGTGCTTCGTCAAGAAGTATTTATCTTTTTGAAATCATAATTCAAAATCACACAGATGGTGCTAGCATCAAATGTCGCTCATGATGTTTGTCTTGATAATTTGCGAGCGAAACATTCGTCGGTAAATTAATTCGATCAGAATTCATCTACAATTGAGTCCTTACTGATTCTTGAAAATCTCAATCTCCGGATGTGAGCCGATCAAATCRCTCTCTTAACGAACCAACACGGTGATAGTTTACATCTTGATGTGCAAATGGGTAATCATCGAATTCAAATCATTGAATTTACTATGAGCTTGTTGTATTCCGATCCACTTGATCCATCCTCCACATTGATTTCAATGCATTTCGTATTGTCGAGTCCATTCCTATAATGTATCGAATCGTTGGCTTACCATGACTCAGCCCGTGCATGTGATCACGAGCGGAGCAAGATAATATTTTGATGTTGTTTTTGTTCATCATGATTTCTTCCTGTACGGTGTCCAAAGGATGGCGCGCATACTCGTTCGTCCTTAAATATTCATTTTGATAATCTTTAAAAACATATAGGACTACACCGTAACCCTCTTGATTCACAATAGTTTGTTGGTCAAACGTTACACTTCTTCCCTCTTGATAGTCCCCTCCGCTCTGATTCTTTGTCTTATTCGGGTTTAGAAGAATGCTTACAAAGCAAGATGATCGGAAAAATGATATGCCTTTCTCTATTCACAAATTTAATACTCAAAGATGATCCATTCGGCTCGGTTCTTATTGGAGACGATATTTACACATCAAATACGTCACGGTACCAACATATAACGATAATGTTAAATTGCAAACAATTGAGATGGGGCTCACGACTGGGGTGGAAGCATTTCCTAGACAGTTCCCAGACTCAGTTACCAAACTAATTGTTTTAAATGGACCCGACGTTCCACAGGAAGCAAAGGCACTTCCTAGTTGGGATCAGATCAAAAAGTCTTGGTATATTGAATTATTCCAACTGCCCACTCCCTTACCAGAGATTAGATTTTCAAAGTAAGTTTTTAACAACATTTCAAAACTAACATTTCAGAAACAACTTCGAAACGTTGAAGAAATTGCATGTATCTTGGAACAGTGGACGTTATGCGTGATGAAACCAGTGTCACTACCATTGGTTATGTCGTCGCCGTATACATTCTCTGTTGTAAAATGAGCTCCGCGTTGTGGTTTGTAAGCGGGCATCATTGCGATTAACATTTTAAAAGTTTCTCTTCTCGAATGAACGTTGTTTAAAAAAGGTGATAACATGTCCAACATGACATCTAAAGAGTCTTGAAAGTGATAAACATTTTCAAATTCTCCATCCATTATTGAATCATTAGATAACTCACTCTTAATAATTGGAGAGGACAAGGTATTCTTGATCGAGTATTTGAAGACGTTGTCGAGTAATTTCGTTTTTGTTGTGGAAAGATCATGTGTCCATCTCCACCTCTTAATTTGGCAGCAAATGCACTTGCGCTGCTTCTTATTCTTCCCATACCACTACGGTACACTTGCAAAGTAAATCTCTTAATTGAATGGGTCCATCTGGTTCGAGCGACAGTTTGAAATGCGACTGGTTGTTATAGTATTTTTTGAATTTGTTCAACCATCTACTTCAATCATTCAAGTACAACAGCAATCATTTCCATTTGGCTTCCATTATTGCCATGCATCCTCCGAAGATTATCATTACAAACAACTCAGGTTTTGACGATTACATTCAGAACATTGAGAGATGCATCATTAGATAACAATACTACAAGAGGAGTTTGGATTAAATCATACTTTTAGAATCACTGTTGTAAACAATAAAATTTACATTTCTCACAACTGCTGATTGTCTTTGAGTGTTCTGGCTCAATGGATTCACATCTTTATTGAAGTCAACCTCTTTGTTTCTGATCCATGCAACATTAGAAAAGTAGGAGAGGAAGACGTGTAAGCATACGTTTCACCACAAAAAATAACACACAACAATGAAGTACACAAGAAAAGAATGAATAAAGGAACCAGCTGATAAGACCAAACAAATCAAGTCGAACATCGACCTCAATAACGTCGTGACAGGAACAAGAAGGAGAAAGGATTATAACTACGCGGACACTCTATTCAAAGGAAACGTGAGCAAACATGGATAAAGACTTGAAGGCAAAAGACTTTAAAAGAACAGACATGAGGCAAGATTGAAAGTAACAATTTGAATTAACACTCAACAAGCATGTACAAAATTAATAAACAATCGTAGTAACTCTCAGTGGGCAAGTTTTCTAATGCTTTTTTGTTTTAAGAAATTAAAACATCCAACATATTGAGATGGTTAGTGATTTTTAATACTTCAAAAACGTCTTACTTGCAATATGAAAGGTATCATGAACCCTAAGTAATGTGTATAATCCTCCCTTTTAACTACGGATTTTTATTCAATCACCACTTGGTTGCCGAATATGTAGAAGTAGATATTCTCATTTTTCCTATTAACACTAACTTTAAATTTGTTCATATTCGTTGTGACATGGAGAGGATTTTAAAAGTTCTGTATGAAAAAAATTTATTTGCTCTTCCCTAGTGTTGATACCCTGGTTATTATTAAATTATTGATCGATTATTAATAATTTGTTGAAATGTCCGATTAAGAATTTGTTCAACGTCAATCGCCATAATATGAATACATTATTAATAATCTATTAATAACGAGTGGATCATCTTGTAACATTTACCCAACTAATTGTCAACATCATATTACTGTTACATCCAGAACTATTAAACGTTCTGTATAAATATTTCTCATTCGGTCTTGGTAAGTTCTTGTGGTGTTATTAACAAATAATGGAAATTTCTTTGAGGACATTGTGATCTTTTTTCAATTGCTTAACAACTAAAGTATGACTGATAGTTATTATCTCATTGATAAAGTATTAGAATCCTACAAACTATTTTTCAGTAATATAACAATGGTCTACGAATTATTTCCGAAAAAAAGACCGTTGTTAGACAGTTCTATCTGAAAGTCTATTACTTTTGACAAAGAATACCGCAAGACGTAAATGAAGATAATAGATGTTTATTAACGTTTGATAATTCAGATCTTGATTAGGATTTAAGGTAGTTTTAAAAGTGTATCCATTCTGCCTGAGCTTGGTTAATGTGATCCTACATTGAAGGTAAGGATGTAACATGTTTAATTTCCGTCTCTTGTCACTAGCAAATTGACAATTACTGTATTTAGAACCTTGATGAATGTATTTTTATATTGGCATTAAAACTAACATTGTTATAAATGAAACGTCCTATAGACTTACTCGTACTTTATTCCTTATTTTTCGACCAGGAAAGATTCTTCTTCGTAGGTTAAGGTTAACGGATGAGCATTAAAACATCATTTTTCAACCTATAAAGTAAACTTGATTTTATAGTTAAGAAAGTGGACATACGTAAGTACTTCCATAGCTAATGTATAGTTTCATGGAACTCAATACATTTTCCATACCAAACTCATTAGCACAAATGTGCTATAAGCTGCGTGTATGCTCCATGAGCTCTGCCAAGTTGCAATGATACTTTTAAAAGTTATTTCAAATGCCGCAAGTAAACTTACATGTTTTTGTGTGGTTGTATAGAGCGTCTGTAAGTCATTGCACTCAAAGACCTGTACGGAGCGTCATGATACGGCCAACCAGACCTGTTTAGAGCATCAGGTAATTGTTTTGTTCCTCCAACAACTTTGATTGTACATTTAAATCAGCTTCAATTAGACCAACATCAACTTGCTTAGGGACTTACATGTCCTTTTGCGTGCGATTGGGTATGGCAAGAGCATTCTGCGCATTGTTTGGCTCTTCACAAACGTGCACTCATAAAGGGGTTCAGAGTCAACAGGGCCTTAGTCAATCTTAACAAGCCTTGTTGTTAGTTGGTGATTCTCAAGGTAATGTTTCGTACCATTCTGTTGTTGGCTCTTTTTCGCGTCTTTAT
>JAOPGA020000039.1:0-14473 GCA_026419775.2 Acrasis kona
TTTGTTTGTTAGAAACATCTCTTAACCATTTACCATAAACCATATCGTTTCTAAAATCATAAGTGAAAGGACCACAATAAGAAACAAAAGCTGCGCACAATAAACAATCGCCCAGTAGTTTCAAACGTTGATCTTCTAGTTGAGAAACTTGATTTTCCCAACGTATACGTTCGCTTCCTAATCCTTCGATCAGCTTGTTGGCACTATTGAGTTTCTTTTCCATATCAGTCGCTCTTTCTTTCAAATCTCTTGCTTCCTTCTCGCCAGATTCCAAATCAGTTTTATTGGTTGCAATTTCATGTTCCAAGTTACTTAATTTCAATTTGATTTTTTGTAATTCATCTTGTGACTCTTTTAATCTCTTTTCGGCTGCTTCTACGTTCTTGCGTTTGGGTTCTACTGTTTTAAATACCTTGTAGTATAAACGAATGGCTTCGATCCACGTTAACATGGCTCCTGCAGCTGATGATTTCTGGCTCACCAAATTAACGGTGAGTTCTTGATTGCCGCTTGATGTTTTGTAACTATTAAAAATTTGATTAATTCTTTGCATCTTGTTGGCAGTGATTTTCTTTTTTTCGTAACGTAGTAGCGAATTCAAAAATTCAACGTTGCTCATCAAACCTCTTGCTTTGCTCCATGAGGGCTCTCCTTGTTCTTTATCGTCCGATAATAACACCACCAAACACGCACCGACCTTTTCAACGGCAATGTGAGGATTAGTGAATGATTTGATCTCTTGGATATGTGATTTTGAAATGTTTTTTAAACTTGCTTCGGCTTCGTCTAATCGTGGTTGAGAAGCAATCAATTCAGTTTCTGCTTCTTCCTTCTCCACGCTAATTTTTTCGAATTCTATACTTAGTTGTTCTTCGGTTTCTTTGGCTGCTTTGCTCTGTACGTTTGCATCTGCTAACTTGATGCTGATTTCTTGTAGCAGAGCATTATTGAATTTTGTCTTTTTGGCCACAACGTCCCTGGCTACGGATAGGTCCTTCTTCATGATCTCCACTTCTTCTTTTCCGGAACGTAACTTGTTTAGACCGCCTTCGAGACGTTTCTTCAATTCATCGATGCGGTGTCTATTTTGAGCTAATAGCCTACGATATGTACTAATGTAATCCAAGTAATTTTTAGGAGTTACATAAGTGTGCCTTCTGTATTGCTCCAAAAAGTTTTTGGAAAATTCGCCGACGCTCAAATGAACGTTTACTGCATGATCGACAATCTTCTCGTTGAGTTCCTCCGAGAAGTTTTCTGAAGCCAAGAATTTTTGAGCCACTTCTCTGAGGGCTTGACTCGGCCACGGAGTGAACCAGTCGATGCTCGTGTTGTTGACTAAACCTGGGAAATTACGACACCTTACGCGTAGTTTATCGCCGGCGGGCGACATGGCCAATACAATGTGTAAGTTATCTCTACATTTATTAACAAAGTAGTTCCAACAATTTTCTTTGCTGGGCATAATGTCCTTGTCCTTTACTTCGGAGGTTACTGCTGCAATCATTGGTTCTTTATCCTCTTCGGTGAACAACGCTGGTATCATGCCACTCGTCAACATGTTGTTGATGAATTCCAAAAAGCCCTCCACTACTACGTGTCCATCGGTGAATAAAAATACAGTCTTCTTGTTGGCGACACCTAATTGAGCGTATAATCTCTTCAAATCCTCTTTGAATTCCTTCTCGCCGTAACCACGCGATAATGCAATTTCGAAAACTTCGTATCCTGCCGTAAAAGCTGCTAAACGAGTCAATGATTGTTTTCCGCTACCACCGACTCCTACTAATAATGCATGACCTCTGTTCATGCGAATGATGCGGTGAATGCGAGTCAAGTGCTCCAGAGCATCTTCGAATAAAACTAAATTCATTCGTTTATCGATACTCACGCTCTCGTTATATAACGTAAGTGTGTCCTCCACTACGCTCTTTACGTGTTTATAATTACCCATGTCTTCGTATAACCTAACGCTTTCCCCTTCGTGCATGTCCAAAAAGTCACCAAACACTAGTGGATTGGCCATTGCATAATCTGTAAAAGTAGGTAAGTACTTTCCTATTAATTCTCTTATCAAATCAATCACGTAGTTCTTATCGGTGAAATTAACCAAACGATCATGGAACACTCTCATGCATTCATTTCTCCACACCCTCACAAAACTCTCTTGCGTTCTAAACTTATCTACCGTCGATAAACACAATCCTTCGTACACTCTCGATAAATCTCTTAGGTTAAATACATAATGGAATTTACTGGGCGTTGGTGGTAATTTGACCACGATGCGATTATACATTTTTAATGTTACGTCGGTAAGTACTTGACCCAATTGTTGGAAACTCTCTCCAAAAGGTTCCAAATGGGCCATTAGTATAGAAGCATAAATACTTCTCAAAGAGTCTTCGGATGGGAACGAAATATTAACGACGCTGAATTTACTTACGAAGCGAGGATCTACAGGATTGCGACCTGCTCCCGGAGGAACCATCGCTGCAACAAATTGCAAATCTCTAATGTTTTTAAAATCGAGTCCCTTGCCACCTCTCTCGTAGAATCCACCCTTTTCGAACAACAACTTTAAAAGAGCAATTGGTTGTTGTGTGCCGTAGGTATCCACGATGGGCATGTTCAAATCATCGATGAAGATGTTTAATTGTTTGTTGTTGAGCGGTCCATACACATCTCCGATTTTCTTCTCTATTAAATCTTCCATAGTGCGCTGTACGTCCAAGCTGCTCGTTCTGGAACTAAAGTTGATGAACACGTTTGCGATACCCTCTGGATTCTTCTCCGATTGTTCGCGCAAGTGATTTTGGATCATTACTGTTTTTGCAGTACCGCTCGTTCCTACGAATAAAACTGGTTTCTTGATGCTAGTGATTGCGTTGAGTAACCAAGTGTAGCGAACGGTATCGATGGTAGGAACCATGATGCTCGAGAATTTACCGTCGATGGGTCGAACGTAACTGGGGACGATACTTCTCCATGGTTTCCACTCGTGTGCTTTCGTGTCATAAAAGTATTCATATAGAGTGAGCCTCGATGGATAATTACCAGCCGATATCACCTTTTCGTTCAATTTCTCTCCGTTATCCACCGCGTTCCATCTAGATAATTTTTTCACAAATTCATCGAAGCGTTTACGATCAGAATCGAGCACAGCCCCTCCGATACTCCACATGATTGAAAAGACGAATAAACACTCTAATTCTCTTTCGTCATTAGAGTCCTTTTCGGGATCATTAAAGATGGAAGCAAGTACGGTACATAATTGAGCGGCCATATTTAAATCAGTCATCGGAACGCACGTTTTTAATTTACGAGACGAATCGATGGTTCCATCTGTTTCTTGACCTTTGAGCAAGTACATGATGCACTTGTGAACGTACTTATCAAAGTACTTTTCCAAAAAGGGTTTCTTTTCGGGTTTAACGCTCGTTTCTAACCAACGACCAATGTATGGTTTATAACCCAAATTCTTCGGATCGACATAAACCATACCACACCTTGATACGGTAGCTGGTGATGCGTATGATAAATCACCAACTTCGAACATGAGGGAACATTGGGGCGTGAGCAGAGAGATACGCTCAGAGTTGGGTAACGTTAGAATCTTGTTGTCGTCCATCACAGAATTCATGTTTTCGATCCAAACGGCATCAACGTCGCCATCGAATAGAATGTAACGCCTTTCTTCTCCCTTTTCTGATTTTTTATTAATGATTCTGAAAATGTTGGATAGTAGACCATCGGTCCATTCTCTTGAATCCTTATCGAGCACTCCGTAGAGTTCGCTCACCGTTTGTGCCTTTGGATTCAACACGAAGGCTTTGGTAGGTAATTTGAGAGCTGTTTGGGCGTTGATGAGCGTTTGGATCACCACTGATTTACCGCCACAGGTACCTCCCACAACCATGACCGAATGTCTAGTGTCGAGCGTTTGGTACAATTCGATCGCTTTATGCACCTGATTACCATCTTCTAACAATTGATAATGATTGGCTTTCAAATCTTCGATAATCTTATTTTGTAGAGCAGGGTAAGTGACTTTTTCGAAATTGACGCCCACGAATAAATCATGAAGTAAATCTTCGAATAGTGGAGTATCCTCGTAGACGAATTTAGGAGCGTTCATGTCGTGTAACGCTCTGTATAGTTGTTCCTCTTCGTCTTTATCGGGATCTTGTCTCTTGAGTCTACCAGCCATCATCAAGACGGCCTTCAACGCTCTTAAACCCCAATCATAATGATCTTGCTTACTTAACTGACCTTTTGCCAACGAATACAATTTGGTCATTTTACGAGCTAATTGTCTCGCAGTGTTGAATCCCTCCGATAACAACATAATTTCGCAAATGATTTCCATATCTGGAACGACCATCACGCATGGTCTAAATAATGTTTTTAAATTATCGGGTAATTCTACTCTACCGGCATAACCTGGATTCATCGTAATGAAGATGCCAGTTTTGTGGTCGAGTGCAATTTCGGATTCTTCGAATGTGAATCTCGTACGAGAACTATCCGATAGAGCATCTTGAATGGTTCTTATTTGGGTGCTGACTACCGATAACACTGGTAGTTCGATACGATTGAATTCATCGAAGCAACCCCAAGCACCCGATTGGCACAATCCACTAAAAATGTTGTGCATGGCTTGATAATCGAGTCCTTCTCCACAATTAAATACCACACACATGATGGCCATTGATTTTGCCAAATCCTTTACGGATTCAGTTTTACCAGTACCTGCTGGTCCTGCAGGCGATCCGCCCAAATGGAAAGTAAGAGCTTGCGTCAAGGTCATGAAACAACGGTCGGTGAGCGGAGTGATGACTAGACGACCGTTGAGTCCCATGTATTCGTATCCATACATGAAATCACCGGTGCATTGTCTTATACGAACATCATCTACTGATTTATCCCAATAAAAACGTAATTGACTCTCCCAATCAAACTCACGTTCGTCCAGTACACTGTCGCGCACCAATCGATCGACGATATCACGTGCGTGAACGTCGATAATGATGCTGGTCGTTATTTTCTTTCTAGATAGCTTATCTAATGGTTTCCTCACGTCGTCGACTAGATCATTCAACTGTTGAGTCAAAGTGGTGGCTAATTCCTTAATGGCCATCTTTTCTCCCTTTTTGATGCTCCTGAAAGCATCTTCGACTTGCCAAGTCCACCAAATTTGAGATCCTGCTAATCCACACATACCCAGCATTTCCTTTATCCATTTAATACGAGGTCGTTTGGGATAATGAAACACTGCATGTTTCATTTTTGCTTTTAGCGTTTTTCTCATTTCTGAATCCACTGCGTTCAACCACTTTTCGACAATTCTCTCTGCAGTAACTGGTTGGTTAAATAAATAAGTTTCACCTTCAGCAGATTGCATGCCCGTTATGATGTTGGTAGTGCCCTTGAATAATAACTCTGCGCAGTTATCGAACATTTTGGGCATGTGCTCCTGTACACTTCGTGGATTACTCGATCCTAATATGCTCAACAATTCGTCATCGGATATAAAAAAGAAACGAGGGAATGCATTTCGTTTGTTTTGAAGGTAATTCGATAATCCCTTTTGACACTCTTGTAATCGAGATTGGATGCTCCTCAACATGCTTCCTCTCATTTCGTAATGACAAGCCTCTAATACGTTCTTGTTCTTTGCCGTTTCGTTCATAATCTTGCTCCAGTCCTCATCGATTTTATCAAAGGCTTTTGCTTGTGCCGGTAATTGATCTCTAATGTCGTCGCTGCCTATAAAGATGATTTCAAGGTACATCCATTGACGTTGTACATCTAACCATAGGTTGGTCATTTCGTCAATGGTGGATAATCGTTTTTCCCACTTTGCCATTTCTTCCAAGAATGGAATCACAAATTGCGATCCGGCGATGCTTCCCAAACTAGTCGTATCCTCTTCTAATTTCTCCTTGACTTCATCGATGGCGATTAAAATGTAACCACGGTCCTTGTTATCCCTCATGTGCTTTTTGATTTCAAATTTACGATTTCTCCAATTTTCGGCAATGCCCTTAATTAGCAATTCAATCTTCAATTGCTTCTTGGCACCTGATGAGATTTCTGCAATTTGAGTGGCATGTTTGTATAAATTCATATCGATTAGATTCTTGAGGGTGAATGTGGCGGGATTCATGTCAAAGTTGACTCCGGTGACTTGCATCAAATCTTTCCAGTGACGATCGCGAAGTGCTTCGGATTTCAAGTGAGTGAACAATGGAATGGAGTCCTTGAAACTATAAACGGTTTGTTTCACGGTGGCATGAATGGGTAGTAATTGCAAATGAGATGGAAATTCCTTCTTGTCAATCAACATGACCGAATACTTTTGTGCTTGTTTGGTCATTTCTTCTAATTGAATTTCTGCCCATAACGTCTTGCTCCATTTTTTTACATTTTGTTGCCAGTCGGCATATACGTTATAAATTTTACCAATGCTTGCAATTTCATTTTCGATTTCGGTCAATTCTGGATAAGATGTGATTGGCAGATCGAATAACTTCTCCGAAATGACCAAATTGTCTCTCATTTGTTGTAGTTCCTTGAGTTGGAGCTCTAATTGGGTCATTTTGATCAACCCTTCTTCCAACTCGACATTGGGATTACCAGGTCCCATGCTAAACAAATCTCGCAAATCTCTAATTTCGCCCTTGAATTCCTGAACTCTTTTCACGGTGTCTTCGTTAAATGTTTTCTTTTGTGGAATCAAGCTCTTGTCGATGGCCTTTGCTTCCAATAACAACTCGGTCCATTTCTTCGATAAGGTGTGAGCTAATGCCAATTCTTCCTCCTTCACTTCAATGTTGTAATTTTCTAATGTGGAGTAACAATCTTCAATCTCTCTGTAACTTCTTTCGATATCTACGCTTCTGGATCGTGCGCTGTCGATGGTCTTGAGTACTTTTTGTAGATCGTCAATGGTGAAGATTTCTAAATGCATCTCATCTTGGAGCAATTTGATATCGTCGTTGAGTTTAGTGAGCTTGGGTCTGATGGTGTCGTTTAGGAGCTTACCGAGCGCTGCAATCCATTTTCTTGCTTCGCTTTGAATGCTTTCTAATAATGGTTTACAATCAACCCTGATGAAATCAACGTCACGTTCTTGTTTGGAATGTACTTGAATGTCTTTTATCAACTTGCTGTACTCTTCTAATTTCTCGTCGAATTCCTCCCAATCTGGATTCTTACTTCCGAATTTCTCAATGGCCATGTCTTTTGGTAATTTCCAATAAGCTTCGAATTTTGTATAGCGGTTGACACTTTTTTGAACAGAAACGAGCGTTCTGGCGCATCCGGTGGTCGTTGCCTCTACCATCTTGATTAATTTGGGAGTGTTACAAATGTCCTTGTAGAAGGAAAAGTTATCGGCGATGATGGTGGCTTGGTCGCGATCTTGTTCTTTGATGTCGTCCGATTTGATCTGTACTTGACACACTTCATGACACGTTCCGTTCATCCATCTTATGAAGCTCTTGGAACCTTCTAAAATATTTTCTATTATTTTTTCAATCATTTTTGTAATGTCTTCCAAATCGGGACTGATGACGATGGCTGTGTGAATTAAGGATACAACGACCTTGAACAACACTTCTGGTCTCTTCCTTGTATTCTTCTTTCTAATTCCCAAAAAGGATTGAAGCACTTTGAGACTGTTCATGTTCATGCTGACGAGGGCCTTGAAGATGATGGTTTCCCAATGAGCGTAGTAACTCTTTAAAAGAGGTTCGCGACCGGGTACACTCACTTTTGTGTCTCTGCCGGCGACAGCTACTTTAGCATCAACGATAACATTGGAACTAACAAGATCACCTTCAATCTTTAATAATGTTTGACTGATGGTTTTGTATTTTTTGGTCAAGTGCAAAATTTGTTCCGCTTTAGTGTCGTTGATGAATTTGTAGAGTTGTTGCAAATTCATAAGCTCTCCAGGTTTGAGGCTGGGTTCCTTGACGAGTGATGTTTGTTTGATTTGATTGACCAAAGCACCAATGATTCCAGCATTCTTTTGTACTTTCTTCACAATGGACAAGAGCTCAGTGATTTGAGCATGGCATCTTTTGATGAACTCATCAATACCCAAAGAGTTCCAGTTTAAAACACTATAACCAGGTTCTAATGCTGCTTTCACTTTGGTGATTTGTGGTTGTAACACCTTAAGCTCGGCCGCTTCCAACATATTTACTGCAGAATCAAAACTTTCTAACATCGCCTTCAAATCTTCAATGTATCGGTGGTATTTCTCCTCCTGAAGAGTCACATTCAATGCGATTTCCGGCACTTCTTTGTTTAGTTTGTCCAGGTATTTTGTTTCTTGCATCAACAATAGTAATTCTGGATTAAAGTTCACGTAACTAGATTGCCCTTTTGGTGGGCCTAGAGTTGTACCAGGTTTGTCCTTTTGTGGACCGAGAATAGATCCCTTCAAATATCGGACAGTATCGGAAGATATTGTCGCATTCCATTCGCTGAACAATTTGTCCTCATAATCTCTTATGCTCTTTGCAACAGCGAAACTCTTCTCTTTGATTTTTTTACCATTCTCTGATGCTAAAATGTCTTGGGCCTTTTGGAATTGCATCATTGGCTTCTTTATTCTTTGGAATAGTGAATCTGCCCAATAAATGGCTCCTGCAGTAGGTGGCAAGTTTTTAGTGCGTGGAGGGAAAGCCTTCTCGGTTTGAAAAATTGTGTTCAAGTGGTCAATCTCCTCGCTATATCTGTCCAAAATGTCTATAGATTTAAGCATCATTTTTTGACTCAAAGTTATTGTCGAGTTTGTCTCCTGGGTACTAATGCTCTTTACATCCTGTAGCAGTCTGAATGCACCCTCGGCACTACGTAACTTCTTGAACGATTTATCAATGAACGTGATTGTCCGTTTATTTATGTCTTGAACTTGCTCATGGAAAACTTTGATAACATCTGCCCACAACTTGCAAGCTTTCTTGTCGAAAATGTCGTAGTTGACCTGTTGAATGGGTACAAGAAGATTTCTAACTCTATTTAAAATGTTATCGATGCCTCTAGTATCTCCAGTCACTGAACGTAGTTCTGGTCCCAAGAAGCTCTTATAGTGTGCGACGATATCACAAATTTCGATCAATTCATTACATTTTTCGATCATGTAATCACTCTTCTCGAAAAGTTTGTCCTTATCAAAGTCCCATCTTTCATCTCTTCTGGCTGTCTCAATTCTTTCTCTAACAACCAAATAGGTGGACTTCCATTTGACACATACTTCCGAACTCTCCTTGAGTTTATTTGTCAACTCTTTAGGGTTATCGTAGAGGGTCTTGATAGATTGCTTGATGTTAACGTAGCTTGACACTTTTCCTGTAATCTCATTAGCGATCAACTCCATAAGAGGATTTAGTCTTTTATCAGTATTATAATGCCTACTAATAACCCAAACCATTCTTATAGCATTCATCATGCTACTCAAAGTATCGATTATGGGCAATAGAGTTCCTCTAGCTTTAGCAATATTCTTAAAATGCCTCTCTAGCGTTTGTAGGAATTTTACGTTGTCTTTGGCTTCGGTGTAGAGCTTAGTTAGTTCCTGCATTTGGTCATCATAGCCTGGGAGCATTTGAGCGTCGCATGCCCTCAATACGCTTATCATTTTCTTTACATTCACGTCCGTCAATTGTTCACATATAGTGCTGAGGAGCCCATGTCTTGTCCTCCAGTACTCAATTTCTGAAAGCGGACCTTCCCCATCTCTTTCCTTATTGTTAACCATTTCTACTAGAGACCGAATGGCTTGCGTCCACATGCTCAAGCTAGTTTCTAATCTTGCGACCAATAGTTCATCGTGTGCAGCTGCACTAACGTCATCAATATTTACACTTGGAATATCTAGCGTTACTTCTCCTGATATTTGTTTTATCATATGTGAAAGAACACTATTGAATTTTTTAATGTCTAAAATTTACTGTAAGTTAAAAATTCGTAGTTTAAACTCACGGGTCATAAAGTCTAGATTGAGTCCGATTCCAGCAACATCCTTCGTAAACGAACCGTTCAATTCTGTATTATTTCCTTGTTCTGCTGAGTTTCCGCTTAGAAGCGGTAGATAAACATTACCAATAATCTGATGCAGCATCGAAAGAGACAAGTTACCATCATAGTACTGCTCCGCGACTTCCTCTAGTTGGGCAGTTGCTCCTTTTTTACTGCTTTGTCCGTTTGCAATTATACCATCTTGCCTGCTTCCATCCTGAGTCATAGTCAGTCAGTAAAGGCACTTGATTTTATTGCTTTGATGGCGCCTTCCGGGAACTCAACCGCAATATTTGAAGATTATTTTTGTTGGCGCCAAATCCTAACTCCTTGATTGAGATTCCCTTCGCGTCAAGTCTTGTGATACAAGAACTACCGATATGTTATGGGTTATGAGTTTTTGGAATTATAGAAAAAATATGATAGCAAAATTAAGTCTAAAAAGAAAGAAAAAATAGTGCATGCACGCCTCTGAAGAAACTAGAACAGGTATTTTAGAAATGGGAACCATAAAACAGCGTTCAGAACATAAACAAAAGATTTGATGAGGTTCTTGTATAACAAAATGCAACCTCTCTAATTGTGGAGCATTAATACGAAAAGATTGGATACGCGAAAATTTGGACTCCCTATTCGGTATCATAGGTAAATAGTGACCGGAATCGAAGTCGGCCATATGAGCGAAGCAAAAGATGTTGATGGCTTCACCTTCCAAACGTTGTCTTTTCACGTTCCAATTTTATCAAACAAGGATAGTTGATAGGATGAAGCACAAAGAGAAAAGAAAGAATTTCTATAACCCAAGTCCCTAACCATGATTTTTTAAAATAAATTGGGTACCTCCTATAATACATAGGAGACACTCCACCCCTATACCGACGAAAGGATAATATCATTGGATCAAGTTGTCAAAAGCAAACCTATGCGTTATATCAAAGATGGAGTATGTGGTGTGACTGATTGAACCATTATAATGCACGTCCCATTTAAAGCCTCTTTTTACAATAAATTGCTCTAGTCTTTAAAATTCAGACATTTACTATAAACCATAAATTGAAGCAACCAATATTATCAATATGTTAATGGCCCTTCTCCAAATTCTTACAACGCTGCTTCTCATTATACCGATCTACATAGCCTCGTGTTGTAATGAGGGCCAAATAAGGTTTAATCTAAATTCAAAGTCAACGCGTTGTTATAAATAGATCTTAAAAATATAACAACAAACTTGAAAACAACATGAACAATCAAGGATACGGACAAGGATACAACCAACAACAAGGTGGATATAACCAACAAGGCGGATATGGCCAACAACAAGGATACGGCCAACAAGGCTACGGTCAACAAGGTGGATATGGCCAACAACAGGGACATAACCAACAGCAAGGAGGATACAATCAAGGAGGATATAATCAGCAACAGCAACCTGGCTATGGACAACAACAAGGGGGCTATGGTGGCCAACCTGGCTATGGACAACAACAAGGATACAATCAACAACAGGGTGGATTCAACCAACAACAAGGAGGATATGGGCAACAAGGTTTTGGCGGCCAACAGAGCTTCGGTCATCAACAAAGTTATGGCCAACAAGGCTACGGACAACAAGCACCTATGGGAGGAATGGGTGGTGGCTACAACAATGCACCCCAAATGAATTATGGCCAAAATGGCGCACCCGATCTTATGACCCTATTTAGGATGGCAGATGCCAATGGTGATGGAAAACTAGACATGCAAGAAATGCAAACGCTGATGGCACTTCACGATTTCATGAATGGAAAGAAACCAAACATACAATCATCACAAACACTTCAGAGTCCCAACGCCGTCATGGCGATGGTACAAAGCATCATCGGTAAGGTAGGTCCATCAGGACAATCAGGATACGGCCAACAACAATCGTCAATGGGCGGAATGGGCGGAGGATTCCAAGGAATGCTCATGCAAGCAGCACAAAGTTTTATAGCGAGTCAATTTACCGGAAAAAAATAAAATGATTTAAAAAAAAAA
The DNA here is from genome assembly GCA_026419775.2 of Acrasis kona. Classification (NCBI taxonomy): domain Eukaryota; phylum Heterolobosea; class Eutetramitea; order Acrasida; family Acrasidae; genus Acrasis; species Acrasis kona. Next base: position 12,049 of record JAOPGA020000039.1, read on the forward strand.
CTTTTACGCCAAATGATATCTTCTAATTCGTCCGTCCTTGCAACAAGTGTACACATTCTTGTTATTACATGCCACCTTGCTCAACTTCGAATCAGGGCCAGTCAAATCACACAAAACGCTCTTGTTATTAATGTCCAGTAAATAGCAGGATCCATCTCCACTCGCACACCAAATTTTCTCATTTCCATCATAAGCCAAACTGTAAATAGCAGTATCACCTCTCTTAAAGTCAAACACATTCTGCACTTGCTTGCTGTCACTTTGAATGTACCTCAGATCGTAGTGAACCAAGTGTCCGTCGTTGGATCCAGCAAAGGCATTGTATCCATTAAAAAGCCCACATGTAGTGAGTGTCTTGCTGTATAAGGCGTTGAATACTAATGTACGCGAACGAATGTCAACTGCTTTGATTGATCCATTTGCTGATGCGCATAGTAAAATCTTTCCTTGAGTTGAAAAATCCTTTTCGCTCAAACTTGGTTGATCTGTTGGTGAAAGTGAAGTGTTAATGTCCACACAACATTCCACGACTGCTGATGAGGTGTGATTTTTGACTAGCGTTGAAATCTCAGATTGTGTCGCGCAGTCCCATAAACGAACGGTTCCATCTCTTGAAGAAGCTTTTTTGATTAATGTTGACTACATGTGATTGAATGTGACTTACATGTGAAATTCCTTCCTCTGTCAATGAACGAAAGTGATAGGACACCAGCGGAATGACCTTTGAGGGTAGCAGCACATAGTCCGTCCGATAATCTCCAAATTTTTATTTGTGTGTCCGCTGAGGCGCTCATGGCTACTTCACTGCTTGGTAGAATTTTTGCAACGTAAATGTCACCAACATGTCCTTGCAGATCCCTCCTTAGTGTTCCACTTCTTGCATCCCATACTCTTAATTTTCCATTCTGACTGCCGGTGATTGCAATGTTACCACCAGCGGAAAGACCAATGCATTCTACTGCTTCACCAGTATGAACTTTTTCATATGTATCAACAGGGGCGTGGAATTTTGTAGTAACATCGTCTACTTTGACTTCTATCCAACGGCCCTGCGCAAGAATGTTAATTTTGATAAAATAAATTCCTTACGTAAGGATCGTAACTTGTAATATCAAACTGCTCGGGATGAGATAGTTTAAGCTTGAATTTGTGATCTGGTTGTCTTGTTACTTCAACTTCCGAGTACGTGGGTTTTTTATTTGATCTGTGGATGTTGATCCAGAATTTTGAGCTGGATGTTTCTTTCTGCTTGAAGCTATATTCCCAATCGCATTGAATTTGTACTGAGGGCTTTTGTATACTTGTTGTATTTGAAGTGTTGAGTTCCTGTGTCATTTGTATTTTTGATTTTCTTGTCAACCGAACAACAAGTCGACAAACTATAATATCTCTTAGACTGCCATCTGGGTATTGGTGCCCAAAATTTATTTTGGTTTCAGTCTACTCTATATATTCTGCTGTGATGGTGTGTGAAGTTTCAATCAATTTTATATTACCAATACGTCACTCTACAGGCGCTCAAAGGGATATATTACTCCATCAAACAATTAACTACTTATTAGAGAACCAGTTGTGGTGGCTTAGAAATTTTAAAGATTCGATTCTATAAATCCTTTAGTATAAAACCTATAAGCACCCAACCAAGCGCTGAAACGATGGACAGGGAGTGAGGGCTTGGAGGTATAGAAGAAAATCAATGCAATACCAAAGAAGATCAAACTAGCACGGTGGAAGTTGTATTTCGAAGAGAACAATGCACCCAAATAACAATACACATTTAACACTAAATGTCAAATACTTTACTAACCCCTTAAAGTTCGTTTTTGCATTCATATTGAATGTTAAGATAGGATGCACATACGTCTGCCTTTTCTTTACTGTACAAAAAAACAATATCTCCATTTGGTATCGGAATGCCTGCTTGTAATCCAAACTCCCTGCTTCCCTGCTTCAAAGAAGAAACTACCGCACTGGTGATGTCGAGTGGAGCTGGTACAAAGGCCGGGTTTAGTAGGTCACCAACCACAATCTGTCCAAGTGGAGGCCCTACAGTCTTTGGTCTTTTGTCTAATGCAATTGATCCCTCTGTCCAATTGCTTCCGTCTAACTTTGAAATTAGAAGAACCGCTTGACCAGATCCCGCAGAAGATACAAACGCTTTTTGAGGAAACCACAACTCCGCGCTAGTTATCGAACATTCACTGGGTAATACAGGAAGCAAATATTCAAAAAGACCATATGATTCCGCGTGGTTGGATCCAATGGTAATGGATAGATCAGGTCCTTTCCTCCCTCCTACCAGTGCTTCTCTGTTTACTTTGATTTGTATGTTTTCGGCAAACGCAGCTCCAATCATCAACACAACTACGAACACTAGTGTATTCTTCATCGTCAAACTTAAAAGTCTTTTGATGGTGATGAATAT
>JAOPGA020000040.1:0-13810 GCA_026419775.2 Acrasis kona
CGCCAAGCTCATCGAGATCTTGCGGTCGGTTATGCAACAACAAAAGAAGGAAGAGGAGAGTAACGACGAGTCAGAAGGGTCCTCAAGAACAAATCCTAATTTTGCCATTTTTGAGTGTCTCCTTTTGCGCTACTGTAACATTTCAAATGGATTTGCCCAACAGCCTTTTCTCCCAGAACTCATCGAACATGCAAGGAGAATCAGCCCACAAGTTACCGTGAAGCAACTTGGAGTGTACTTCTCGAGCATTTTAAGGAAAGTCTCCTCGACGGACAATGTGGATCAGGACAGCATTAACAAATTAACTCAGGATGGGCAAAGGTTTCACAAATCATTTTTTGACGAACAGTATGGATTCCATCTTGTGTATGTGGACTGTAAAATCCGTGAACTCTTTGAACTAATTCCCCCCTGCGAGGATTATAAGAAGCAGTGCGACAGCTTTACAAATAGGGTAAGTTATTATCAAAAGTGAACAATTAACACAATCAAGGAGAAAAAGCGCGGACGACCTTCAACATCTGAGGATGAAAACGCCACTCAACCTAAGAAGAAGAAAACAGCGAAATCTACTCCAAAAAAGGCTAAAAAGAATGTCTTTGCAACCAAAAGCAGTGAAGACGAGGACGAGGAAGAGGATGAAGAAATAGAGGATAGCCAAGAGACCGAGAACACTCCAAAGAAAACCTCAAAAAAAAAGAGTTCGGGGGAAGATGAACAAGAAGCGAGCAAAACCTCAGGTCAGAGCAAAGCAAAGAGTGCTCCGAAAATCAGGAAGAAATAGGGTAGTTGAAAGAAATATTCTAGAATAAATCGATTTTCTCTAACATATTGTACAATATTTGTGTCATTTATTCTAGAAAACAGTGGGTTAGTCCCATTTTCTCGATTTATTCTACAATAAATAAAATTGTTGCTAGGGGTCCTCAACTACATTGACCACTTCTCAAAGAAATGTTGGACTTTTGTAACACCAACAAAAAAGAGCAAACACGTAATTAGAGCTTTACAGCTGATAAAGGATGAATGTGGAATTTATCCTGACATTCTACAAGCCGATAATGGTGGAGAGTTTATAAGTGAATCTCTTATCAAATTTTGTGATGACAACAAAATTGAACTCATTCACGGAGCACCTTACCACCCACAAAGCCAAGGTAGTGTCGAAGCTGTCAACAAGACAATTAAGAATGGTATTGACAACCTTCAACTGAACCCTGCAACCTCACATTTGGCTTTTCACGTTCAAGCGGCTCAGTTGAATGCATCTTATAATGATAGAATGCATTCCACAACAAAGGTCACCCCAAATGAAGCCTTCAATACCTGCATATTCGTTAATCCAAAGAAACGAGAAGACGCCACGGAAGAAGAGTTGGAAAAAGCCTACGAAATGCACCGAAACATTCGTGAGAACACCATAAGCGAAATGTGTTGGACATGAAGAAGTCTGGAAACAAGGCAATGCGAAGAACGTTGCAGGTGAGGCAGGGTGATTATGTCTGGTACAAAGAGGGATTGAAGCATACTAAGAAAAAGCTTGTAGACAAGCAGAGGACAGAGCACCTTCATTATGGTATTGTTACCGCTCGCCAATCCAACAACATGTGTCTGGTTCGATGGCTTTTAAACAACGGTGGACCTCATGGTCAAAAAAGGGACGAAGACCCTTCCTCAAAAGAGAAACCAAAATGGTACAAGAGCAGTGTCCTGTACAAGTGCCCTAGACAGCAAGCACCTGTTGATGGCATTTTGGAGTTTGATGATTTAAATGAGGAAGAGGATGTGGAAGAGATTGAGGGCGAGATTAGTGAAGACGAAGGCGAGCAGGATGAACCAGAAGTCGTTGATACAAACACTGCAGAAACCCAGCAACCACCTGCAATTCAACATCCTGAAATTGGAAGTATTCAACAGCTTCTCCAAAGCCTCACTCACAGTCAGACGGCCGCTTTAATTAGCGCACTACAAGGAATGATTGCTCCAATACATCCAGCAACCGCTCTACCACAAGTACCTCCACCAACAGTTCCACCTGAGGACACACCAAAATCTAATACTCCCATCAGGAAAAAAAGGGCAAGGGAGGACGGTACTGCCAAACCAACAAAGCGCCGTAAAAATGGAATATTGGATTTGGATACTGTTAATGATACTAATGATGTATCTCCAGAGTTCCGCGAGGCACCAACACAGACTGCAGCATTACCCAAAGAAGATGACCGTGTCTCCATTCTGAAGAACACTGTTGAGCTTGGTGTTGGTACAGTCCTTGAAGCAAGACTGTGGCATGGTGTTCCTCTTCCAGATTCATACGTGCTTGTTGCTATATCGGAGTTGTACAAGATAAATGCTCAGCTGCCAAGAATTGAGTCAGGCCAACTAAAACGCTCTAACTGGTTAGAGTTCCACCGTGGAGATGTTATAGGGTGGCCTTCTGCTTGGTTAAAAGTTCTCATTGAATAAATTTTTTTTATTGTTTAAATACAATCTAATATTTGCTCATGCTGAAGGTAATGTGAGTTCCAAGCTTCTAATCATGAAATGTATAATGCGTGATGAATGTTGTGAGAATATTGTGAGGTTAAATAGGTATATTTCCCATGCGACAATCCAACTATCTTATTTGTATCTGGTAACAAGTCTGTTTAATAAGTTTTTTGTACTTGATGTAACAGAGTGTGTTCATACTTGCTTTCACATGGGCCTCTTGTACAACTTCTTAAAAAAATTAACGGATGGTTGCTTTTGGTATACTACGATGTATTTTTATCAAAGTTTTAATTTATTCGCATTGTACTTATGGGGAATAGGGAGTTTCAAATGAACTGGAAATTCCAGTTGGTTCGAATGAACTGGGACAGGATGTAGTTAAGCGCTTTTCAAACAAGATACCTTTTAGAAAACAGGGATAAGCCTGAAAGTTTATTAGTAGTTTTACAACCTCCGTCAATAGTTATTGATGAGTTACCTTACACAAAAAATTATATATACAAATCACCGAGAAGGTGATTGCTCGTGTTCACAGTTTGCCTTGTAAACACATCGAGCGGTCCAAATGGAACGGGAAGTTTCCATGAGTATTGTAGAGATTTTTCGGAGAACAGAGAGAGGCTTGAGAACTCTAAAGTGCTTGTTGAATCGCTTGAAAGTGTCCATACTAACATATCCTAGCATACTAGCATAAATGGACCTCTTCCAATCTTCCGGCAACTCTGACATTTCTTCGCTTCCTTCAATTCCTCGCTGCGTCAAATAATATGGCGCTCCCCACCATTTTGATGGAGACCTCTTACTCCATCTGGCACGCGCGTTGCGCAACGCACGCCATCAAATCCGCCAAGCTAGGCGGGCCTTCGGCTGTATAGAGTCATTTATAAATATGTAAATTTATTCTAATAAAGCTTTTCGCAGAATGCGATTTATACAAAAAAAATAATATGGCGCTCCCCAAAATTTAAAAATGCCTTGAATAACAAAGCCAGGTTTCAGATTATCCTGGATAACCTTATTGATTCTATATTTCAGGAATGTTGGAATGAGCTTCAACATAGTTGAGGGTACATGATTTAACTCTCTTCTTTTCCTGGACAATTGCATTTATACACATGTAAATAATTTCTAATAAAGCTTGTCACAGAATGCAATTTATAAAAAAAAAATATTAACTGAGGTATGGCCTTGTTTGTGATGTGCACTTTTCTTCTCTGCAGCCTAATTTAAAAAGATCAAACAAATTTGAAGTGCTTCAGTGGTTGTTACATTTTTTGACGCTTTTGCCATTTCTAACAACAATCAAGAGTTAAATGTTGGTTTACATTCATTTTTCGTTGGGCTAGGTCCTAGTAATTAAACATCACACTTTCATTATATTAGAACTCTTTTAATTGTTACAACTCGATAACTTGTGTAATAACGTGTATTAAATTATAAAGCATGCATTATATAAAATACCTTATTTGTAATACAATATATTTTTATTACATATTCACTTTGTTGACAGAAAACTCACCACACCTTCCTAAAGTTATAAAGACCGCAAGCCATGCCAACACAGCAAATGTGAAGCGGTATCAAATGCACAAATGCTCTTGCTAACTGTCTTACACTTTTTGAAATAGATTGCTGCGTTTTCTATAAACAACGCGTAATTAATGTATGCTTCCTCATCTTGAATTGTGCCCACTTCATACAAAACCGCACACAGAAGGGCTGCTCAGATTACATTCAATTTTTCGGTTGTTCATGGGGATTTTTTGTAAACAACACCAGTTGACCACCTTCACAAGTCTTCATTCATTGAATCCAACACTCTCACACACTCACCAACATTGGACACGCTCAACGTGAATTTCAATACATCTAACCACTCAATTCACAATCACTGACTTCAATTTGTTTTGGAAAATCCAATTAAAGATTATGGTGAATTCAAGACTCTTCTCACAAATTTGTTCCCCGGCTTTGAAACAGCCTACTTCTCGCGCGAGCGGATATCTGAAATGTACAAAGGTTTTCTGAAATGTACAAATAATTATCTGAAATGTACAACAAGGTATACAGGTCACCGAATAACTTATGTGAGGACCATTTTTTAATATGACTAACACAGTTTTGTACGCTCTTTCGAATGGTATGTGCCGCATCTCAGGATTTTCATGATCGCATTCCATCGGAATTTGTAATTGGAAGTGGAAGATGCGGTGCCTTCGTTAGTATTGGATTGCTGTAGTGGTGCAACCAGTTCAATAATTTAAAAGGATCATTCGATGGGAAATCAGACTTGGTATTGTTCTTATATAAATGTAGAGCAATAGCGTAGATATGACCACACGCTTTTCCGCCTTGGTAGTTATAGTCAGGACAATCACACATTACAAGTAAGGAGAATATTGTATAAGTGTAGTCTGATGGCTCTGAATACAAATAGAACACGCCGGCTCTTGATGTGGATGTTCTCAAACTATAAGCTCCATTTGACTGAAGTTCCTTCAAAATGTCCTTCGCCTTTTCCAACCGCTTTGTCGCTTGTATCTCGGTCTTTGTTGCTCTATTGTGCTTTTCAAAGCGGACTTCAAAAGACTTTTTGTCCATAAACTGGGTCACAAGGGTCACCGCATCATCTATCCTTGTTGTTTTAATTCTGTTGAGCAACTTTCCCCACTTTCTAAAAATACATTATAACATACTTGTTCTAAATTATGGATGTTATGGATTATAACATACTTGTTCTAAATTATGTATTAGGGCGTCCTTATGTTGGATGACCTCATTGGACGTTGAGCCACAAACTAAAAAAGCATCTATTTGTACAATTTTAAGTTCAGTAAGGGAACATTTGGTCAAGATACCAGATTCTACCAACTTCAGTAACTTTTCTTCAACTTGGTCAACATATTTGGATGGTATATGATTTTGTGTTGATTATATCAGTTGGAATAATCAGTTTAACTCCATTTCAAATTTCTTGTAGTGTTTGAGGATAAGGTATTTTTGGAGTATGTTGCTACAAAATATAAGATGACAAGTTGTTTATTGGTTTATATTAGGAGTTTTTTGTCGTTTGTTGACAGGCTCAGCAGTGTACTCTTCTTCTTTGAAATGGGTCATTTAGGTGACCACTTCTTTGTCCAGTAGGTAGCTATGGAAGGGTGCTACAGTATGATTGTGATGGTACTTGGCGTACTCGGTAACTACACTCTTGTCGAACCTGAGATCTAAACGAAAACGAGTAGCGACCATCTTGGTGAGTTCATTGAAGATGGCCGGGTTGGCGTCTTCACAGTGTTCCTTGCAGAGGGCCTCTAGGGATTTGGCGGTGCCAGGACCAGGAAGGTGCTCTTTCACCCAGGCCAGTTGAGGGGGTGTCAGGCCGCTACTGATCACGGAACCAGTATAACGTTTGTGCTTGTTGTTGCCGATGAGATCACAAGTCTTGGACTGGAGAGTTGGAGTACAAATCAATGTCATTTTGTACTACTTGTAGTGTGTCTTTTAGCATGCGATCAATAATTGAGTTAGTGTTGGATGGTGTGACAGCTGGAACAACAGTCATGGTATAATCAATATTCAATTTTTGGATGATGTAATTACATACACTCACAGCCTCAGTACCCAATTGTTTGTGTAGAAATGATGTTTTGAAGCGTGGATCAAGCATGCATGCAACAAAATAAGCATCATTACCGTCCATTAAATAGTAGTACTTCTTGAAATGCTCCTTTCCAGACTTTACTGCACTTGTAATTAAGGCATCAACATTTTCATAACCATTTGAACTGGATATGATATCATCAAGGTGGTTGCTGATCTCATAATAGATGGGCAATGACAATGTGATTTGTGGCGACACTTCTGAAACTTGCTTGGTGACCTTATCAAAGTAACAGAGAACCTTTTGCAAATTTTCTAGGTGCTTCCACTCCATGTCACTGATCTTGTATGACTCCATGTTACCAATTGTCTGAATGTACATGTTGAATTGCTTCTTGTACTCACACGCCTGAACCATATAAAAAGTAGAGTTCCAACGAGTGGGTACATCATAAGGAATCTGCTTCTGTGATACACTTGTTTGGTTGCAAATGTAATTCCAAGAATCACGTTGTGGGGATCTGCTGATGTGCACTGCTACCACGCGCACCTTTATCACAGGGCTCATTTCAATTTGTAGGCCAGGATTACTTGGTTCAGTAAGCTTTAATGCCTGCTCTATTGTTCCTGACTTCAACTCGCTTAATATGGTTTGAGCAATTAAATTAACTGTATGTACAAGGCAACGGATATAGTTTTGGAATTGACAATGATAAATGCTCCACTTGTTGGACGCGCTGTCAGAAGTAAGTGCAAACAATTTGTCTTGAACACCAAGTGACCTCATGCTCTCATACAGATATGCTGCCAAATTTTCTCCTGTATGACTTCTGTAGAGGCGTATGAAATCAACTTGTTCTCTGTAATCATTTGAGCATTACTTCAATGATATCAAAATGTTCGTCGAGGTATAACAACCATAGATTTAGAGCGCCATTGTCGGTTAGAGCTGGTTGAGGCATGTTTTGTTTTGGTTTGTTTGTTAAACTGGTAGTTTCAGATCAAGTTTATGTGATATTTATAGTAGTGAAACTCCGTGGAAAGAAGTTTCTCGGTTTCTCCGGTATAATTAGATCGCCGAAACGTTCCGAAGTACCGAGCAAATGAAATTAGAAAATATATATAAGATGAACATGAAAGTAAATACTCCATCTGAGGGTAAAAAGTCTAATTTGAGTGTTGGCTTGTTAAAGCTCAACCAAATCAGTGGTCCATCAGGTGTTGAATCCAATTTACTACAAAATGTTGGAGTAACTTTACATGATACAAATTCGACTACAAATGAATCTAGAAAAAACAATTCAAGTCCCAAATTGATCCATGTTGATCAAACTACACATATGGCACAACATTTAAACATGCTTTTACATTGAGTACCAATCAATAAAATAGTTTTCACAAGGCCACATCCATATAAGGTAAATGCAACAAGACAATCATATGTACATCACAGTACATTACCTTCACAAGACCTTTCAGACATTCAAGCCCAACTGGAGAATATGCCTCCTACTTATGGTCAACCTTCAGTGTTAGAAGTTTTTGCAAAATGTAAATCAATAAGTGGTGAACCTCCAACTTCATTTATTGAATCCGATGATGAAATTGATGAAGAAGATTTACACCCTGAACACATTGTCCAACCAACCGAAATGTTAGCTGGTCAGAAAGGGTATTCTATACAGACCCATTTCAAACCCGGATCCTCAAATCCGACATTTCGTGAGCCTTCACCATGCGTATTTACACCATCCGAACAAGTCACGCTACAATTGCATCATCAACTAATGCGTCAATTCCTAACAATTAAACAATCCGAGATATACAATCTGGCCTTACATAATAGCCTATCACACACAACCCCCACATCAGTCAAAAAATTTTACTATTTGAACACTAATAGAATACTAATTGTGGCCACGTTTTCATCAGATGTCTAATGTTTTTACTCGTTTTGAAGATTATTGTTTTAAATGGATCAGCAATAAAATCACCTTACCAATTATACATGACATAGTACAAGCCTTAACTGTAAATTTGATTTTTAATTCATTGATATTGCCCTTGAACCTCTTGAAATGTAGACGTTGTGATTCAATAATATTTTGTAAGCTTTGTTGAAGATGCTGCACTTTTGCCAAACTTTCAACAAAAATTTTGAACATGTTGAGGTAAGAATTGCAGTTTTTAAATTGCTCTTAAATACAACAAGAAATGATGCACGTGTAGTTTATGTGAGTTGCACTACTCATCCTACCCGTTCAAAATACCAAATGAGCAAAGCCAACGGTGAGGAAATTAACATATCTAATGAGGACTGTTTGGTGTGCCGAATCGGTGGTGAGTACAATCGACTAATTGATTACCGCTCTAAAAGTCTAAACAAGAACATAAGAGACTCAGCCTTCAAAACTCTATGTAAAATAGAACAGCACCCACATTTACCAAATTTGTTTGAAGTGCAAAGGGGTGTGAAGTAATTAAAATTTGGGGTAGGGCTTCAACAGCGCACAAACGCGCTGAATCCTACGTCGCAAGTAACGCAAGCGATTATGACGGATGACATTAGAGAAGATTTTACAAATCTACTATTGGAACTGCAACGCTACATTATAGAGGATTTGGAAAAGAAACAGGACTTTTTATATACACAGTTGCTCCAAGCAAAGGAAAATCTACCAGAAAAAGTACAAGAATCTATGAACAATTTTATAGTGCCGAACTTTTTTATTAATGTCCATAACGCGGTTACTGATGAGCACTGGGATGAGAATGATAGTTCAGCAAATCCAGCATATATATTTGTATTCGGGTCAGAGGACCTTGAAGGCGGCGACACTGAGTTTGAACAAATAAATACAACAGTCACTATGAGGCATTGTAATGTGGCAAGGGTTAACTTTTCTCTTTTAAAGCATCACAATAGTCCAACAACACAAGGGAAGAGATTTTCAATCATTGTACCTTTTCATAACAAATACCTTAATCGTTGTTTAAACAATGGAATAGGATATTCTGAGGAGGCAAATAAGTATTGTATACTGCATTGTAAAAATCATGCTGGGTGGAAAACTCAGTTAAATAAATTAAATATCCACTTATTAAGTGGACATAGTGCATCTTGTATTAAAGTAAGAAAGGGCGGGCTACAGTTTGCTATTATAGACAATGCATATTACACAAAAGGATGTATGACAAAATTGTTTCGCTTTTTAAGAAAATGTATCAAGTATATCTTGATGAATTGAAAAAAGAAGATACAACAATGGACAAATTTAAAAAGCTGTTAGCCCTTGATTCTTTTTATTGCTATGACACTAGTAAAGTCAAACAAAAAAGTAAACCAAATCCAAAATATCAGTTTCTTGAGCACATGGACGATCAAGACATTCTGGACCCTAACATTATATATCATGATGATGATAGCAACAATGACAACAATAACGAGGAAGACAATAATGACAACAATGACAGTGATAATGACGATGACAGTGACAGCGATGAAAATGATGACCATGACAATAATGATAGCGACAATGAAAATGACAACAGCGATGATGGGTACAACAAAAAGAACAATGATACCGTTGGTAATGGCCGCAATAAGAGTCACGAACAGGGGCCTAAACAAAAGAAACGAAAGGTTTCACATTCTGTGAGTGATCCTCAGTTGCCTAGGTACTCAGACAGGATAAAAAGAATTGCCTATCAATTCTTTAAAGGCTTACACCCATACATTGTTGGCGACTTGGTGTCAAAGTATAAATGTCCTGAAATTGCACTTACTGGGGATAAAAAAGAACTAGAAGAACAATATCCCTTACAACTATGTAGAGACCTCAAGAATGCACTTTTAATAGATTTTTTTGTCTTTTATAGTATTCATTAAAACATTCCCCTTCTAAGTGAAAATGCATGTCACAAGCTTTACAATAATATCTTGTCTCAGATCTCTTGCCTTTTTCTCTACAATTCTGACACCGCTTTCTATTCTTAGGATGCTTAATTAACCAATGCTTCATACTGGTATTTGCATTAGTTCCCTGTCTTTTCTTAACTGAAACACCTATCTCCTTTACAATGTTATAGATGAACTGAAGTTGACTTTGACGATAATTGATTGTCTTCAAGTTTCGAAAAATGATCCATGCATTAACAACCATCATTTTCACTAATGCTATTGTTTGACAAAGAGTGTATCTCTTTTTGCGATGTCTAAATAAATACGCATTCAAAAAGCCATCAAATGCATCTACTCCACCCATGTATTGGTTATAATCATGAATAAGAGATGGAACAGCTGCTTTAAATCTATTTAATACTGTAGATGTTGGATCATTTATTAGCTCAGAGATATTAGACAAAAAATAACAAAGCTTTCAATCAGAGTAAGCCATTGCTCCAATTGGAGAGTTTAAAGAAGTTTGGATATTTGCTCGAACATTGTTATCTCCAATAGTCATTGTATGAAAGTTATGAAGGTAACGGTACCTCCACTCTTTCTTTTTAATTCCTTTTGACATTTTGGAAAATAAAAAGTTGGATGATTACTTCTACATGACATTGTATAAAAAAATCCTCGCTCACTTAATTCGTGTGCCAATGAATCAGAACCATAGTAATTATCAGCATAAATCTTGTATGGAATATTGCCTTGAGGGAGTTCGTCTATCAACTCACTAACAATTTGTTTAGTTGGAGGTTGTACCCCTTCATACCACCAAAAATGATACAAGTATGCTTTTTCATCTACCATGCTGTATGTTTTGATGCCAGTATGTATTGGTTTACCACGAATGTGTTGACGAAAACAAACTCTACCCTTGAATAGTATCATTGTTTCATCAATGGAGATATGTTGCAAAGGGTGCCAATGATACTTTGAAGTATCATTAAAATGTTTAGTCATAAACTTCACCATCTGAACACTAGCAAAAGCTCTGAGAATATCAATAAATTTATCACGGCCCATCAGTTTTGAAATTAATGGATGGAAGAAGAAGGGGTCTGTTGACCAGTATAGTTTGATTTGTGGACGAGGAGTACACCCTATAATCAAAATAATAATAACAAAAGCAATCAAATGTAGCCCTGAGTTATCTGTTGTCCACTGAGTCCTTCTGTTTTTAGGGTCACTGATTGAATCTTCACTACAGTCAATTTGACCTAGGTACACTGCGCTCCAGTAGTCTGTAATGCTATCAATCATTTCATCCTTGTTTCCATTTACAGATCCTAACCCTTTTGTGTCCTTCRCTAACTTCTGTAGCTCTTCCTTTGTGTACTTATGGAAGTCTACTTTTACCATAACTCCTGCTATGTAGTTCATGTACATCTCTTGTATAATGACATCCTGCAATGGCTGGTCAAGGTTGAGTGCTGGCTCTGGTACATTATCACAGTCATGGTAATCATCATCAGAATAATCATCATCCAAGAAATTGTTGTTTTCAAAATCATCATCAGATGAATCGGATGAATCATCAAAAAAAATGTCAGAGATGTTGGTCGCATTATTATATTTCCATAGGACTAATATTATTTACCCTCTACGATAAAGAATGTATTTTATTTTATTTATTAACCCATTGTAACAGATTTGGAGGGAGATTGACCGGTTAAAATGAGTTGAGTACGCGTTTGTGAAAGATTGTTCGAAATTAATCGTTTACACATCACTATGTCACATTCTCAAATTCCAACTTCACAATCGCTTTTGGACAAGGTTAATGCGCTTGGAGCGAAGGGTGGTGTTCTCCTCAAGAACAGCATCGGTTGTATGGACCTTGAGGAACTGTGTGACAAGATGAAGACCAGGAAGGTCCGCTTTCCTTTCTTCTACGACGCGTTACCATCTGATGTTGACCGTCGCAATGCAATTCTCCCACTGTTGTGGAAGAGTTACGCTAAACCTCCCATTCTCCGGAAGATTTCAATGGAGGATGAAGAGGATGAGGATGAAGAGGAGGAGTTGGATGATCGGTTGGAAGACGAGGAGGAGGCGGRTCTAGACGCTCCAGCGCCTGTCGATAACATTGAATCCATTCCTCAGGGTGCGGTACCACCCGCGACAAGAATTGTGCCGCCTAATGAAGTTACATTCACCTTGGAGCAGGTCAAAGCTCTTCAAGCGCTGAACTGGAACGTTTCTGGTTCTAGTGCTGACAAGCCCGTTCTGGTGGAGGACAAACCTAAATCCACTTACAAATCGGACTGGGACAAACTTTGTTCACACAAGGTTGCTTCCGACTCCAACCTGGATGGGCGCTTACAAACCATTTTGGACTTTGACACGGGCATTCATGACGTCATCGCTCCGAATTCTACTTTCCGGCCCAAATCATTCAATTTGGATACTGCTTCTACTTTGGATGCTATTAAGAGTATGGACGGCAATTTTGCTAAACAGGTCCTGCTCAAATTGGTTGAGAGATTGAACCACACAGGTCGCGTGCTGGAGGTTGGGTTGACCAGGTACGAAGATTTAATTACCACTTCAGCCCCTTCTCTTTTCCATCTTCCCGACTACCGTGCATTTATGGCTAGTCATGATATGCTTCTCAACTCGGTGGCTTTTACCCACTTAGCGTTGAAGAACAAGGATTTAAAGTCGGCTGAGGAGGCGACTACTTTTACAAATAAAATGCATTCCTCTCAGAATCACTTTGAGAGAAAGCATTCGGCAGTGGTCAAGGAGAAGCTAAAGAACGAACAGGTCTCATTGACATTGCAACAGATTCGGTCTCAGAACAATAGACTGGTCAACAACAACAACAACAACAACAATAACAACAACAACAACAACAACAACAATAACAACAACAACCCCAAGACCAACAACCCCAAGCCAAAGCCTAAGCCCAAACCCACCAATCCGCGTCCTACTATTGACGACGAGAAGGCAACCAAGAAATTTCGCGGGAACAAGACTCTCGACATCCAGTCTACATGACGTGGTCTTGCCGACTCTCCTTCCAAAGTCGGAGTTCAGAGGGGGTCGTGTTTCAAAGAACTGGAGGGCTTGGACAAAGTACTCGGTGTCTGCTTCGATCATCAACACAATTTGTTACGGAATTTCTCTTCCTACAGAGAATTTGATCATAAAAGACAAGGGTCAGAACGGGGTGTTCACGAAAGAACAGGCAGTTTGGTTGAGAGGTCACATTCAGGATTTAGTGAAAACTCAATGTGTGAAGGTCATCACGGACAAGAGCAAATCCATATTGCAAGTGGTTTCTCCAATTCATTTAGTCCCGAAGAAAGACATTTGGAGGTTGATCATAAACTTGAGGACAATCAACGAAAACTTCGAGGTCATCAAGTTCAAGATGGAATCGGTTTCGGTAATAGCTCAAGCAATGCGGAAAGGTATGTGGGCCACATCTCTGGACTTGGTGTCCGGATACAACCATTTGAGCATCAATCCAAAGAATTGGGAGATTCTAAGTTTTATGTTCGAGGATGTGACTTACATGTACACAACTCTTCCGTTCGGCCTGAATATAGCTCCACGAGAGTTTTCCAAGGTAGTGGGAGCGGCAGTCAAGATTCTTCGGATGGAGAACATTCTTCTCTTCTTTTATCTGGACGACATTTTGATTCTGGCTCCAAACAGAGAGACATCACTTCGTTGGACAGCGAGAACTGTGGAACTTTTTCAAGAGTTAGGATTCATAATCTCGGCGGAGAAAAGTGTGTTGACTCCAACACAAAGGAT
>JAOPGA020000041.1:0-24263 GCA_026419775.2 Acrasis kona
AACTTTATCTACCATAAACATTTCAATAAATAAAAACATTTCATGACAAATACATTTCTTTGAAAGCGCAATGTTGCCTCATTTTAAGTGTTTTTGTACAATCCACGAGTACTCTAAGCATATATCCTCGCAATTTCAAATTAAGGGGTTGAAAAATCGAAATTTTACCAAATTTTAACGCTTTTTGCACGTAAAATCAAGTGTACAGCAGCTACAAATCAAGTTTTCATCACAACAAACTGCTTTGAAAATGCATCAATCGCCATCAAAATTAATTTCTGCTCTAAATGTATTTCTCCCTAATTGCTTCACTTGTATGGTCCACATCATTAGATAGACGTACAGATAATCGTGACACAGGATGGTCTGTCATGCGGGGGGAAAAAGAAGTTCAAATTGGTTACAAAAATAGGAGGAAAGTGGTTGGGAAAGTTGAGACTTTATTTCCTGGTGTTCGTCAAAAATTATTATTCGTCATAATTGACCGGAAGGGGTTAATTGTCAAGGATCGTAAACGATCTACAATCAACTTGTCATATTTTGTTATAACTGCCATGGCATCTGCATCAGATTCTGGAAAATCGATATCGAACAGTTTAAGAACCTTTACACCAATCTCTCTCGTGCGCACTAGATCTAAACTTATCGTACAAATATCAACCATCTTGTTATAAACTGCAACCAATTCAGCTCTACTAATGGCTCTTGTTAATAACATGTCAAAAACAATAGTTGCTTCGCTATAATTATCCAATTGTAAATAAGAAGTAGCTAATTTCATGTGAGATTCGAATCCCAAATCTCTAAAATGACTCCAACAATCTTCTTGCTGGTCATATAATTCAAAAAACAAATCAACAGCAGTTTTGTAGTAATTTAGAGATATGGAGAATGCAAATGTTTTTTGAGCAGCAAGACCTGCAGATATATTATACCTCAACAACTCTAATAAACTTTCATGATCGCCATGTCGAATCAGAGATTTACATTGATTCATGTGATTGACCAGCTCGCATAAATCTCTACCTGTTGTAGACCTAGTAGGGTCGCTTCGTAAATTTTGAGCAATGACATTGTGTTTGAGAGCTCTTTGAACAAGTTCCAATTCAGCATAGACCGTCTCCCTTACTTTATCGTGAGAGAAACAAATTTCGTTACCAACGAATAACAACAAATCTTCGCTAACCAACGGAGATATAACATCAATTAATTCTTGGTCATCTTTCATGTTCATGATTGATGCTAATTTAAATAACTTTGTAGGTTTACCAAAACATGCTAACCAAGTCAAAACATCACGACGAGTGCCAGAGAATTTATTAATCTGAGCAATCATCAAATCAACCAAATCATCAGAATATTTTGCAGAACGTAGAGCGTTCATGTTCCACTTCCATATGTTATTAGATATATCATACCATAGTGTTCTATCCTCAAATAAAGTTTTGATTAACAATTTAACATAAAAGGGATTGCCGCCCGTTTTACCATGAATGATTTGTACAACTTTTGGATCGATCATCGTGTCGCAGTGTACAAGATCAGATATCCATTTTGATAACGTTTGAATATCGAGTGCATTTAGGGTGGTGGTTCCCACGGGTACCACATCCCGTATCACATCGATCGTCGAGCTTAGGTTATCATCGTTTGTCAATTGATCGTCTCTATACGATAATATCAATAACATACAATAATCAGTTGTTTCGAATAACATTTTAATCAAATTTAAACTCTCCATATCTGCCCATTGCATATCATCTAGAAATAACACCAACGAGTGATTCAAATTGGAAACAAAACGAATCAATTCACAAAATAACATGATGATGATGTTTTTGGCATCTACTGGAGGTGGTTTGTTATATAGTTGATGCGAAGAATCCAAAAAGATTGATAACGACGGCACCATCTCGACGAGCAAGTAAACAGGTTCTTCCTTGAAGAAATCAATAAACTTTGTTTGTAGGCACTCTAGTTGTTGTTGATTTGAATTTGAAATCATTTCGGCGAGTAGAGTCTGTAATGCATTTCCAATTGCACTCAGCGTAATGTTGCGCTCTAATTGGTCATATTTTCCAATTGCAACGTTTGATTTCTTTATCGTGGATAATAGTTTACTGACCAAACTTGATTTTCCCATACCAGAATAACCCTTTACTACTTCAACACGTACGCGCTTGTGCAAGATGGTTTTCTGAAATGAACTTTGGATTTGTTGTAGGGACTCTTCTCTTCCGTATAATTGATTTCCAAAATCAATCAATCGATAAAAATCACGAGTGCAAATTTCAAAGGGTTCCGTATTGGAATTCGATAATCGATGTTGCAGTAATTCCAAATCATAGAGCAAACCGTTTGCTGTTTGGTATCGATCCTGTGGATTCTTGTTCGCGAGCTTGTTCACGATGCTGTTTAGTACTTGAGGCAAATGAGAAGGGAGTTGAGGTAAATTGGTGGCAATGTGCAGGTGATATAATTTGGAAATGCTGTTTGAAACAAAGGGTACGCTTCCCGTTAACATGTGATAAAATGTAATGCCCTAATCAAGCATTAATCATTTTTGAAAGTTGAGCGCTTACGAGTGAGTAAAAATCTGTTCGAAAGTCCATCTTGTGATTTGTTCTACCTGTCTATAGACGTGTGAGTTTGACGTAAAGAAATGCGTACTTGTTCTGGAGAAACGTATGATAAGGTTCCGTAAGTCGGTTCGACATCAACATTCTTCCCATCTTGTTCCTTGTTTGTTTTGGTGCCGCTGTTGTTTTTAGAATTAGTCCTAAATGTAATACTCACCATCCGAAATCAATTACACGAGCGTTCCCACTCTCGTCTAAAATCTATCGAAACGTAAGGATGAATGCAATAATGCGGCTTACTATATTGCTGGGTTTAATGTCTTGATGCACTATGCCGCAGTTATGGATGGATCTGATTCCCTTTGTTACTTGAATTGCTATTTTGAAGAATGTATTAACATCAAATCCAAGTCTGGGTGTTATTGACGCTAGATTACGAGACGATGTATCTCTCATAATTATTGCTACTTTCTCGTATTTCTCGTCGCGCCTCTCAAGTAACACCAAATATTCAGCAATGTTGGATGAGTTGTTGGAGTTGTAAACTGAGCGCGCTATATTGAATTCTTTTCTGAGTCCGTTAAGCCTTTCGAACGAAGGGTTTCTCTCCGCATGTGTTTTGACGATGACGACCTCCTCATTTAAAATGTTTATTCTTGAACTACTGTTCTTAATGTATTTTGCCTTGTAGATAACTGTATGCTTTGTGCAGTATAATGTATCGATAGGTTCATACCAATCCATCACTGTGTGCTTGGATCGTTCTCTTTGACTATTCCGGAAATATTATCCGAAGATTGTGTGTAGAAGATATTACTAGTTACAGAAGGGGCCAATGGGTGCGAATATAGTTAGAAATATTGAAGGACCCTAATGTAATGAAGGTTTAACAACTGTTATTAAACTCTAATTGTCTTTATTATTATGTTACCTCATAACATTACTAGCATGACAAACGCACGAAGAGTACAAATTAGGAAGGTATAAAAGATTATACTTTTTTCGTTGACCAAATAAATAAAAAAAGCCCGTTTCGTGATTTCCTCTGCTCTTTAGTACATTCTCAAGTCTTGCTTCGATGTAGGCAAATCATCAAATCGTGTTGAGGTCAATCTGGCGGAATTTCATTCATGAGCCAAATATTAACGCCAGCCACGATAAATCTAACAAGACTTTCAAGGTCGAACTGTAGGAACCTGACATAGATGAGAATATTGAAGAACAAGTAAACTACAAACAAAAAATCAATTTATCACAAACACCGGCTTATTTTAACCAGCAGTTACATTGTTATCGACAGCGGTGCTCAGTTTAGAGACAAATGACTTCTCTTTCTCTTCAGTCTTGAATGTCAACTTGACCTTGCCTTCTTCAGTAACGATATTCTCATGTCTTGCGATGTGATCACTTACTACTTGCTCACTAACATTCTGTCTATTYTCTCTTTCTCTAATACCGTTTAGTACGCTCTGTAGACATCTCTTCGAGAAGACGTAGTTGTTGAATACAATAACCTTGATTGTCATGTCCATTATCACACTAATTCTTCCCTTAGTAAGGCATCCACCTTGCACTTTCTCCACACCAACGTTTCCTGCCATCATGATAATCATTCCTACGTTCTTCATAGCGTTGTTGAAGTTAACTGATTGGGAGATTGGGTACATGGTAATCTTCTTTTGCTTAGTTAGCTGCACGTTCGATTGCTCTGCTTCAATGTTGTCGACTATGGCCTTTGAAGCAGCTGCTGCAACTTCATCAAAGTACTCTTGAGGGTCAAGGTTTGCGTCCACGTTGTCCATGCTACAGTTTTCAGAGAATGCATTGAAGATTTGAGTCTGAATGAACCTCTCCAAGTTGTTCTTCATCTTTTGATACTTCTCATCCATCTTGTTACCAACAAACTTTGACATTAGCCATGTATCTAGTTTCTCGTTCTTGACACTGGCAATGGCACAACGGAAACCAGAGCATGCTTCGAACTGCTTGAGCCTTTCGACAACTTCTGGAGAATGGTAGATGATATCCAAGACATCTGGAGCATTGGTGATGAAGGAGTCATTGTTGATGAGGTCAATGAGTGGGAACTCGGTGAGTTCAAATTGGGTTGTRCCGTTGTTGTCAGTACCCTTCTCGAGCCTCTTCCTCAATTTCTTTCTGTAGCTGATGGCTTGTTCAATGAGGATTTGTTTCTTGATGGTACTGTACTTGGCTCCCATTGATTTCTGTTTGTTTTTGTTGAATTATACGAATGGTCACTCGCTATTTATGTCTGATTTTATCGTAGTTAATCTCAGATATTACCCAATTCGTGGTGCGAACGTCCTTTTTATAACGTTAACAAGGGGGATCTTTCCAAATCAAAGTATAATTTTCTAACTTTAGCTCATCGATGAAAGAAGATTTTTACACGACGGAATAGGAAGGTGTGGCTGCCATCTGTTTTAATCCTCCGGAGGATAACTGTAAAACATTCAAGTCATGGCAATCTTGTATGTGAGTATCATTAACTATTCAGATAGCTCAGTCAAGGGACAATATCCGTCAAAGAACAACAATTTTGCTGAGTTCATTACCAAGAAGATTGTACCTCGTATCAATGGTCAAGAGCACAGTCGCTCATTCGCTCTCTCAAAATACGAATTTAACTACACGCTAAGTAAAGGTCTTCTTTACTTTTGCGTGTCAGAAAATGCCTCAAACAAGGTTTGCGCCGCCATGATTGAAGAACTACAGGCATTCTTCCTTAGACACCCCATCGGAGGGTATATTGAGACTGAGAAAGTGAACCAAATTCTAAAAGAAAAGATTCAATACTACAACGATAACACCAACGAGAAGGTTATTGCCATAATGAAGAACGGACAAAAGGAAAACGACGACTTTGATAACATGGGTAAGCAACTGACTATCGCTCGGTATTAGTAACGCTTTATAGATAAAGCTTTTTATGGAGAGAAACTAACATTTGATGGAAATTCCACGTACGTGATGAAGGAAGGCTCATGGTGTGTAATTGCATAAGAATAAATAAGTAGATGAACTACAATTTTGAAACCATAATTGTTACTGTACTTGACCCACATGTTTGTATTGTTTTTCACTTGGTGCATTGACTTGCATCAATTCGGACCCATTCGCCAACTACGTTTACATTCTAGGCATGATGATCTATTTGGTGGTTACTACTGGAATGGAACAGAAATGCAATGATGTACATGTCCTTGATTTAAATAAAATGTGTTGGTGTTGTGTTCAATTAAATGGTGAACCTCCTGTGCTTTTTTGATTCGGAAAGGTCTTGCCTGTTTTTGATTAGGGGAGGGTTGAATAGAGTTGGTATAATGATGTTTTTTGTTTGATAGTAAATAGTAATAAATAACTTCAAGATGTTCGAGGAGAGACCATCTCCTTTTGTAATTTCAGTCAACCAACATGAAGACTGTCTTGGTTTCCTTCTTGTTGGCCTCTTGTTTAGCATGGTATTTGTTTGTTTATGATGCTCATATTGATTGGAGAATAAAGCTTATGGACATGTCTGGAAGAGTATTCTTTTACAAGTGTGGAGCTAATGCAAAGATGGTACACTTTTCAAGAGAGTGTCTAAGGCCAATGGAGACTCAAGCACCAGTAAAAAACCACAACGGAGTTATATCTAGCGATCTTGAAATTCCATCAATTACACATCCAAACACAACAATACCAGCCCGTTTATTCAAACCATTGACACAAAGTACAAAAAAGAGAGCGTTACTTGTCCATTATCATGGTGGTGGATACTCTCTTGGATCCGGAAAATCTGTTTTTCATGATGCTGTTCTGAGATGGATTGTTGACGCTACCGACTCCTATGTGCTATCAGTTGACTATAGACTTGCTCCTGAGCACGGGTTTCCCGCGTGTATTCAAGACTCTTATAATACATTTGCTTATCTTAATGATTTATATAACAACAAAGACAGTCTGTTTGATAATGTTGATGTAGAAAAAATTGTAACTATTGGGGATAGTGCAGGCGCAACATTAGCATTTAGTTCTTCTTACATTTTACGCGACCAATCTTATCCTGTCCTTTCATCTGAAAATACAATCCAGTATACTCCTTTTCCGAAGCCGATCACCATTAAAATTGCACATCAGGTCCTTGTTTACCCGAACGCTCATGAAAATACTCCATCAAAGTCAATGAAGAATGTATACTTGTTGAATGCTGATATGAGAGAGTTCTTCACCAAGGCCTATCTTGGAGCTGTCCAACAGGACGAGGAGTTCTTCAAAAGTCAATACATTTTCCCTCTAAGGTCACATACTTTTAAGGATCTCCCTACAACTACTGTCGTCACCGCAACCTTTGACCCCCTCCGTGATGATGGGCACTTGATAGTGAAGAAATACAGAGAGGCAGGTGTCAAAGTAAATCACAAAGAGTACCGCACAGTACATGGATTTTTCTTCTTCCCCTTCCTTAAAGAGGCCATAGATGGCGTAGAATATATTTCTCAAGTCTTGAGGGAGGACAAAATTATCGAATAAACAATCTTGATCTCATTGATTTTGTAATCATTAGTAAACCAACAAACCAAACAACATGAGCTTCGAGAAGTTAACGGGGCTATGCGTATCCTCAATGAGGGAGTCAAACACAGTGGACAACATTGCAAACATTTTGAAAAACTTGCCCGAGGAAGATGCCCAAAAACTTGAAGCCGTAGGCGTATCTAGCGTGATTGATTATTCTTTCCGGAAAATGTTCGAAGAAAAAATCGCAGCATCAAAGCAAGATTTGACCGAAATATTCGACTTTATGGAGGCATCGACCTCATTGCCTAGCGACTTACTCGACCCCACACTACCATTCAATCTAATAAGCGATGTTATCGACTCCTGCACCATCAATCAAATTGAACAAGTTTTAAACCAACTAGAGAAGGAAAATACAAAGTTATACAAACACATTACCGAAAACGTCCAACAAAAAGACTGTTATCTAGTCATGCTATCTACATGCAAGGTAAACACCAAGAGCCGCCTTGAACCCAATAAACTCATAAACTTTAGAAAATTCTCCGGCGGTTAAGTAAAACTGACAACACTCTGCTCTGTGGTCGTCTTCTCAACTTTCTTGCCAAAGTCCTTCCCCTATCAGAAAGATCCGGTCTAAATATATCAGGAGAATATAACAAGTCACATGATACAAAAATTGACAAGGACGAAGATGATTCCAAACAAGTCCTGGTTGATTGGGAAGTTTACAAGAGATTTTGGAGCCTACAAAAACATTTCCAAAACATTCACACCAACCTAACCAACAAGACAATCTTTGATGACTTTGTGTGCATTGTTCAAGAAACATTAAACACCTTCGATACCGAAGACGACGAAGTCACACAAGAACAAGACGACGAATCACTCGTGACCAGTCAACAAGATGATTCTTCATTCATACCAAAATATCTAACCAACCGAAAATTACTTCACCTCCAGGTAATCATTCCTCCCATTTCATCGCTAACAATGAACAGTTCAAGGATCATAAATTCAGAAGACAAATCATGCTACAGATGCTAATCGTATTCCACAACTTGGATCTCACCTCATCATCATCATCACACAAACTCACATTAGAACAATCACTCACGATCAGTCCGCTCAAAGAAAAGATCCTACGGATCCTATCCAAATCGCCCAACCAACAACATTTAAACGTAATCAACACTTCGCTCAACAGAGAACGTCACTGGATCGATTGGAAACGAAATAAATGCAACTACACCTTCGAAGCCGATCCATCCTCTCTACATCAAATCCACCAATCCATCGCCAAATCAACCAGAGAATCAAATCAAAGAACCAAAGCACAAATGGCACCCGATGCATCCTACTTGGATTTATTTTCGAACATTTCAAAAAATCAAGTCCACGACAAATTAAAATCAACCAAAGTACCTACTTTTAAGGAATACGTGATCGATAAGGTGGTCGAACAATCTGATCCAGATGCAGGATTCGAAAAGGAATATAAATTGGTCAACAACTCGGTGTTCAAATGGAAAGCGATGAGAGCGACTTGTAAACATTATTTATCGAACGTGAACGTTACTTTTAAATCGACCACTACCGGAGGTAATGCTAACGGTCAACAAGATGATCACGTGGAGAATCGAAATGAATTTGATTTCGAAAAAATCATTTTGGACATTTATAACAAACCGAATACAAAGGAAGCGACGCCTCCTCCGCCTCCACTTCCTCAACAACAAGAAGAAGAAGAGGATGAAGAGGAAGAAAAACATTCGGCGAATGGTAATGGCGGCACTCCTACTCCTATGGTACAACAATCGTCGCCAATTGTTCAAAATGATCAAAAGAATAACATTTCTATTGATGACGAAGATGCTTTGATTCAACAAATGGTCGATCAGAGTGCAGAAATGGTCTCCACTCCCAATTCTTCGCATCATCATCATCATTTACATCAAGAGAATTCGTTCATGGAACCAGAAACTCCTTCTTCTGCTCGTTCCATCGATTCTCATCACTCTTATCAAGATTTGGAAAATGTGAATTCTTCTAATCAAATTAAGAGATTGGGCGGAAATAATAATCAAAAGAGAAAGGGAAATAATAAGAGGAGAAGATCGGATTATGAACAGAGCGGTGGTGGTGGTGATTTTAATCATCATCATCACCATCACGACCAGTCCATGCCCTATAACTCTGATAATCATTCTAATCAATGGAATAAAAATAATGGTGGTTACGATCCTAGAAAGAAGAGAAAAGAAAATGAAGAGGATAGGAGGAGAGGAAATGCGAGTAATAACAATAATAGACATAAAAATTAATTTTTTATTTTTCGCTTTTTTTAATCAAACCAAATTTCTTTGCTACAAAGAATCCTACTACGGAGGCACCTCCGATGGCTAGTGCCCATTTGATAATCTTGTTGATTACTGGTTGTTCCTTGACCACCGCTACCTTCTTGTTGGCTACGATTGGTACGTGTGCTGGCGTTGGTAATGGAATGGTTGATGCTGGACGAGGAGCGGCGACGGTTTGTTTCTTGGTTGCAACGTGTTCGGAATCAGAAGCGGATGCTTTTGATTTGATTTGTTCCAATAGAGTTTCGTCGGCCACTAGTAATTCGTTCAAGGTTTGTTGTAATAAATCTTGATGGTTGATCTTTGGTTCCTCCAATACTGCGTCCTCATTGATGTGAATTTGCGATGGTTCCTCGACGGCTTCCATGGCCGCCACCTTCTTTTCTTCCTTGTGCTCGACCACCTTTGGTGCGACGACTATTTCGGGTTCATCTGCAGAGGCACCTTGGAACAAGACTGCTTGTAGTAACTTTGATGCGCCAGATGACACTGTGGAATTGTTTCTGATTAGAACGTGGTTCACGGCGTTGGCAGCCACTTCCTTCTCTAATGCTTCGTTGCGCTTGAGTTTTTGTTTAATGTCTTCTGCCTTGATGCTCTTTTCGTGGAGGCGAGTCTTGAGGATTTCTGGCTCGGCTGTGATCTCGACTACGTGGACGCTGTAACTATCGCCAAACTTTTCTTTGGCTTCCTTGACTACTTGGCGCGAAGCTAGGAACACCACCTTCTTCTTGTTGTCTAGGGCTTGTTGAACATCTTGGAGTCTGATTCCGTGCTCCGAGCCGTGATGAGAGGTCCAGTGGAAGACAAACTCCCCCTTCGATACCATACTAATGAAGGCCATCTTTGTGACATCTTCAAAGTCTTCTACATCTTCTGCAGTCTTTGCTTTTTGAATAACTCTCCTGGGGAAATGATATTCTTCGTCCTTTCCTATAATCTTCTTGATTCTTTCAAATAATGTATGTTTTCCAGCACCAGCGGGACCTTTTTAAAATGTTGTTAACAAAAACCTGGTGCGATAAAAGTACTTACCTACTATAAGGAAAAGTTTTCCTCTTAGCTTGAAGGCATATGATTCTTCAGCAGTTGTGATGTGTTCAAGGGTTGCCATGTTGTAATTATGTGGTTGTTTGTTCTTTTTTGTAGAATAAAATTTAAGCTTCTATTTTTACGAACAGGAATTTACGCGGATATGTTCAGTTCCATTTCTTTCATTCAGGGACCATGCCTGACGAGTGTATTTATTTACATAATCTCTTAAAGATGCAATGATGATTATTGACACATACACAGAAACAAGTTAGTGATATTGACAAAGTTTATTTCTTCTTTCCAAAAAGTTTTTTGATCTTGCTACCAACACTCTTTGCTTTATTCTTGATGTTGTTTCCAAGCTTCTTGGAGCCATTCTTAATGTTGTTTCCAATCTTCTCGGCACCATTCTTAATGTTTTTTCCAAGTTTCTTTGCACCATTCTTGGCAGCATTTGCCGCACTTTTGACTTTCTTTCCTGCATTGCTCAAAGTCTTACCCACTGTTTTGGCAATTTGTTTTGATGCTTCGAAGGCTGCCTTTCCAATCTTTTTTGTAGTCTCGATGCTCTTCTTCGCAGCTGCGAATACTTTTTTCACAGCCTTGCTAATTCCTTCGATGGCCTTCACGCTCAAACCTGAAATGTCCTTTCCGTTCAACATTTGACATGCGTAACCGCTGAATGGAGGAATACACTTGCAAGATCCTTTGATGCATGCGCCTAGTAGATTACAATTACCAGTGTACATCATTGTCGATGGACAGCTGTATAGAGCTGAACGTGATGGATACTTGTTCCTCTTGACTTTATTGAGTTCGTCCACAATCTCTAGACCATGACCTGTTCCGTACCAGTCGACACCTACAAAAGTGGGAATCTTGTTCCATGCTTGTCTGCACTTGTTGACGCTCTTTCTTAATACGTTTTGATCGTTGGCTACTTGTCCAATTTGAGGGTTTGAGATGATGTTGTGTTGGGATGTAAGGAAGTGGTTGAGTTCGTACAAGCAGTTGTTTGTTTTACAATCGTTGGTCATGAGGTCACAATTGCCCAACTGGTTTGGATAATTGATGTCGTAGTGGTTACGGTTCATGTGTTGATTGAAGTTCAAGGCATACTTACTGGCGTAATGCTTCTTGTTTTGAAGAATTACAACTCTCTTGTTGGTTTCAATCATTTGGCGAAGAGTAGGGAAGGGGACGGTGTTGTCTGGTTTATAATATACAAGTTCTGCAATTCCGCTTCTCTCAAACATGCTATCAAGTACTTCGTGGTTATCAATATAGTTTTCAATGGCTAAGGAAATGACTTCGTTTCTGTTCTTCTTCAACCACTTTGTTATTTCAACCAAAGAAGATTCAGCCTTCTCGGCACCTATTGGACAGACAGAGTGGCAGTAGTAGATTTGGCTGGCTGCACTTTTCTTAAGGATTGTGTTCTCTAATCCCTTGTACAAATACACATCTAAATCTAATGACCTCACTCCTTCATTGAGCTGCTTCATGATGGATCTGTGCTGATTTGGAATAACGTATTTGCCTAACACACTATACGCGTTGTGAGTTCTCAAATAAGCGACATTGTCGAATGTTCTGTCACAAAGCTCGGAGAATCCGTTACACTTGAGGTTGGCGTTGGCTAGGGCGAACAAAGAAAGGGCTACAAGTAAGCCGCAATAGCCAGCAGCAACCTTCATTAGTTTTTCAAAATTGATCTGTTCGTGGATTTGACAAGTTCGTATTGAAAGATGACAAATATTTAGGTTGCATCCCGATATTGCACAGCAACTTTTATGGTATATTACCGTCGCAGATGTCAATCAACTAAAGATTCATCCTTATTCATTTATTAAAAATAGTTTAACAGCATTTATATCAAACTAAGTTAACTCCCGATATAAGAATTTTTAAACATAACTAACTCCTAATTCTATATTTTAGTCGTGTGACACAATCAGAAAACAATAACTTTCTTGCTCACTTTAGCATACTATTCTCCAGTTCTTCTATGTCCCTGTTTACATTGCAATTTAAAAGTATTATCGAACTACGCTATTCACTCTGCAAAGTGACCAAACGATGATGAATTTTTTGTGGTTTTGAAAAAAGTTGACTATTGATTACAATGAGAAACTAATTGAACATTGAAATACACACAACTGAACAAAGATGGTAAAGGGGGACCAACTAGATAAATACTTGGGTGGCACAGATTCCCAATACAAGAACAAACTTGACAAGATAAAAAAGAGTAAAGATGATACATTTAGAATGAAAGCAAAATACAAAAATTATCTAAAAAAGACTGGTGAGACCTACACAAATAATAATACAGAACTACCATCCGATGTATGTCTTGCTTTTTGATTATTTAATTCTCGTTTAGATTAAAATCTTGGGAGAAGAAGAACAAGTTGGAAAGAAGAGAAAAGTCAACACCAACCAACCAGACACCAACACAATCAAGAATTTCACCGAGGCAAAAGAATTGTACAAACAAAAACAAGAACAAATCAAACAAGACCAATTAGCACGCAAGCAACAAAAGAAGCAAGCCATCACCAAAATCAACGAAAGAGTACAAAAAAAGAATAGAATGAATCAAAAAACCAAAAAGGGGCCAACCAGTCATGAGAAACAAGATCAAGAACCTACTCGCTCAAATACAAAAAAATTAAATTTATTTACAAATCACTTTTTGTGTCCATGTGGTCTTCTCTACCAAATTCTTTATGATGGGGCCCAAAATCAACACGCGAAATGACAGCCGCCATTCCTTCCAAAGTAGTTAGCGGTGCTTGTTGGTCGCCTGCGTCAAAAAGTGATGTCTTGTTGCGATACGTAGAGCTCGTCTCTCTCAATCTCTTCTTCTTTTTGTCATAAGAGTCAACAAAAAATTGATCATTGTATGAGATGAGATCCTGATACTTGATCTTCGGGGTGGATTCTAATGCGCTTCGTTGAGGATAGGGAGGGAAAAAGTTTGAATCGTATTGTTGTAATGGTTGCGATGGTTGATGATGTTGTGATGGATGCATTTCTGATGATGTTTGGTTGTTATGCCACGAGGGAGCTATAATGGATGATTCGCTCATGCGTCTTACAAATGGATTAGGTCTGGAAGTAGTCGAGTCAACATCATTGCCAACACTAGTTGCAAATTGCATGTTTAATATTTGATGTTGAATTTCACTGTACGTTGGTAACTGGCTGGGTTGTTGACTATTGGTGACAGGTTGTTCAGCGTTATTGTGACTGATTAGGCCTGCTGGTAACGTGTGCCTGTTGCTCGACTTGTTGAATTGGTTGGGCTCTTGATGGTAATGTTCTTCTGTTATGCTGGCACGTCTTTCGCAGGGCTTGTAAAATGCCGACCTCTCGGATTGGTACAGTGAGGGTTTAACGGACAGGGGTGGCTTACCCATGTAATCGGGGAAAACATCATGTAATGGAGGCAGAATGGAATTTGATGATGGTTGTGGCTGTGGCTGTACAATTTGGGGCAATATTTGCTTCTCGCCATTGGAAGCTCCAGGTGCATTATTAGCAAGTTCAGATAGTTTTTCATTGTTAGCAGCTGGTGAGGTGGAGCGACGGTACTTCCATTTGAATACATTGAGCTTATTGGTATCTTTCATGCTGTTGTATATATATATGTGTTAGTACAGTGCAATTTGTACAACAATGCGATGATGATCAAAGATTTGTGTGAGTTTTTTTATGGGTTATCTTTACCGAAATAGGATAGGATTATCCTATTCTTAGCAAGTTTACTAAATTTTCGGTTTGTTCTATAATAATAACATGGTTCAGCCAAGGTAATTTCTTGTATAATAAGATGATATTGATTCATGTGACTGCTAACTATCTCGATGTACCATAACATCTTAAAGATCATCAGATATTGGCTATTCTTAACTCAACCCTATTTATAAATAATAAAAAAGGTATAATAGCTTGCTTAAAAATAATTCAATATCTATTTTATTTGGTACCATAAATGAAATCATCCGGTTATCCTGAATACCAAGCAATTTGTTTAAGGAATACTTAGCTGAACTAGTCACGTTGTTCATACATGCGCTCTCAACCCTGGAAATTTTTTGTGCACTTCTTCTTGTTCATTGCAACTGTTCAGCAAGCTTGAACTATCGACTATGAGCTATCAATTAATATATTAAACTTAGTTTATAGGATGAAGTTTACTGATTGTATTACTTTTTAACAAGTAACTCTGTTCTCATAAGAATTCGAGTTATCGGCTAGTCAAGATTTTAGGTTACAAAAGTAAAGTATACGTGGCATTATAAAGAACCTTAACCCTTGATTATTCATTAACCCTTTAATTTACTTGATGATAAAACACGTAACGTATGTTTTGTTGTTCTTGAAATTGTTGAACTTCGCGAAAATTTACTCAACCAAACAAACGAAAAAATGGTAAGTTCACCACCAGCCATTCATATTGATTTTTAAGAGCTACGAAGACAGTGGCGGATTTGACAACGACGATAACCAATCATCTCAAGTCCCTAAAAAGTACAGAGACAGAAATTTCGATGTACAGAACCTTATACCCATTTGTGTGATGCAAGCAGTTTATGCGGAAAATACCGCAGAGGACACCTTCAAGATTGAAAAAGTGGAAATAAACATGGTCTCGCTTGTTGGCAAGGTAGTCAGTGTTACTCCCAAAAACAACAGGATCTCCTTCACAATCGAAGATGTCTCTGGAAAGATTGAGGTTAATTTAATATCGAAAATTAGAGAGGAAGTAGTGTAAGTAGAGCTTCTTCAATTATTTAACAATCTTCAGTGAACACCAATATGTACGTATATATGGTTTCCTTCGTCGGTGGAAAGATCAAACCAACATTCTCGCCGTAAGCCTCAAGAAGGTAACAGACTTCAATGAAATCACTTTCCATACCCTTGATGTCATTTATTCAACTCTGTACTTAAGAAAAGGACTTCTTCCCCAAGAGTCAACCAAATCAGCATATACACAAGCCAAAAAGAGCTCTTACCAGTCTCAACCATCGTCACAGTATGTAGCACCATCTACAAGCAACACATTAGATGATAAGGTCGTGGATAGCGTCAAGAACACCATATCGAATCTTTCCGAGAATTCAAGCACTGGAGTTAGAAAGAGGACGATTGTTGAATCATTGGCAGGACATTACAGTGAAGCAGAGGTCAAGGATGCCATTGACAAACTGGTTGACAATGGAGATGTATATTGCACAGAAGAAGACTTTTTCAAGAGTAATTAATAATAAAAAACACTTTTTACAATCAATGAATGTTATTAGTTGTCTGATCCGCCTGACGACTCAGTCTCAAGGGTCTCTTCATGTATCTCTAACGGTTGACTCCTGGTGATGAAAAAGGCGCGTATACCCATCTCGTCGCAGAAAGTGTTACCTATAAGAATTACAAAGACCAAATAATATACAACAGTATAAGCAAATACAAAGTATCCCAATAGTCTTGGATCGATAACAGATTTTGAGGAAATATTGAAAATCATAAGGTTGACCAGATGAACAATAACACCAACAAGACTAAACACGAACTGAGAGGCAAATCTTGGGAACACTTGGTAAGTCACTCTGGAGACATTCAAAGTAGTTAAAAATACACCAAACACCACACCACACGTATATGTGTACCACATAAAGTCTCTTTCTAGGAGGTTTGAATAACTGATGACCGTCCCATCACTCAATGCTTCATGTTCATTAATCTTTGCACAGTACGCTAATATGATCCAGGAGAAGAAAATAAAAGTCATTAAACACAATGGTAACAAATCAGTCAATGCACTTAAAAGTTGTCTTCCTGGATTCGCTCTAAACTCATCTCCTAATTGAGGTTCTTCTTCCAACTGGTTCCTTCTTGTTCTTGTTCTTGTTGTTTTAAAGTGGCTATAAATGCTCCACGAACATTTTATTACGGCACCTACTGCATTTGCTCCCACGATGAAAACTAAAGCGTCACCTATCGTGATGCCATATAGCATTTCGGTGGTCCAGACGCCACCTCCGTGTGGATACTTGCCAGGAGCGATTAAGCATGAAAAAAATGCAATAATGAACATTAGTATGATGGCAACCTGCGCGTCGCAAGGACCGATGTATCCCATGTAAAATGTACCGGTGTGGTAGTGTTCCCAATGGGCGGTAAAGAAACCGAACCAATAAACGGCTAAAACACTACAAATGTAGAATGGGCTTTTGTTGAGTGGGGTTACTCCACAGGTAGCACAAAGGCATAAAATAAATATAGTGAGGCAAATGGCATCAACTCCGTGGTCAAATATTTCGCCCAAAGGTGACGATGAACCTATAACCTGTGAATACAAAATACACAAATAAATTACCCGTTCTTCTTGCTTGCTTTCCATCACTTCCGTCCAATGTTTGGTACAAAAACATCAGTATTGGTATAACAATTAATATCCATAGCGAGTAATACGTTACCATCGGGTAGGCGATCCACAATAAAACCCCCACTATTACCATGCAAACAAAACCCATCAGGGTTATAGTGTTAGGTGCCAGCCACTCTGGATATAAGTTGTTAGTAACAAAATTCCAAAACGGATTCAGGATATATTTCTCTCCGATCGATACATTATCTACAGAGAATTTGTAGTGCGTTCTCGTTCGCAATTCTCTTCTCCCCTGCGCTCCAACGTAATCAAATAAAGAAGACATGTTGGTTATTGTTGTATATTTTTTTTCAACTTTCCGCACGATCAAGCGGATTGTATCCGACATCAAATAAAAACCGCACGCAGGTTCGAAGAGAGAAACCTACACGGATTGACACCAATTATGACAAAAACATCAAGAAAACAAGAAGGGACAAAAGTAAAAAAAATGAGAATGTTAACTTTATAGATGGGTTGTTGTGCTAGTGGTTGGATGTTGTGGCATGTCTGATTCTCTGTTCTTGATGGTTTGCTTGCGCCTTCTCATTTCAAGGTAATTGTTTGCGTCATTATCATTCTCGCTAACCGACTTTGGCAACAAATTTCCAACCTTGAACGATGTCTTCCTGCTGTCCTGCGTATTTGCTCTGACCAATGTTTTCTTCGTCCTGTCTATGGTTTTGATAAGTTCTTTGAACAAATCCTCAACGGTGTTCTGTTTCTTGAGCCCACTTACTTCCAAGTAGGGACAATTCATGGAGTCTGCTAACTTTAGACCATCGACAACTGTGACCTGCCTCTCGGAAAGATCAACATCACATTTTGTGGCGCCTAACAAAAATGGTATTTTGGAAGTCCCTTGAGGTATGGTTGGAGAGGATGGATCTCTTGGGGAGTTGCTCTTTCGTGGGGTTTGAACGCTGCTGCTTGTTGTTGCGGATGATGTTGGGCTGTCCATTGAGGTTGGAGTGGAGGGGTTGTTGGAGGAACTCTGGTTGTTGAGCCATTGTGACCGCACATCAGAATGGGTAGGGTCTTTGATTTGTAGAATTTTCTTATAATACATCTTCGCTCTTTCGATGGAAAATTTGTTGGTGACATCATACAAAATTACGTAGCCTTCTGCCGTTTGAATGGACTTTTGTTCACTAGTTGTTAGGCCAGTATCGAAGAAGGTTTCCAGTGATAGCTCATACATTCGACCCGAAAACTCCACATTAATTATGTCTTGTGCGTTTTAAAAGCCGTTAGATGCAAAATACTTACATTTGCTCTTTATGCCATTGGATTCCATGCGGCCATCGAAGATATCCACAGCTTGTTTTACAAGAGTGTTTTTGCCAACTAAACTCCCACCCATTATAACAATATTCCACTGGATTGGTACCGTGGTCGCCATGTTTAAAAATGCGATATAAAAAGTTTTCTACTTTATTGAGTTTGTCCCTTGTGTTGTCGATGTCAAACGTCTCTCAACAACTTTCTCCAATAGAATACTTTGTAAACGAACAAGCCAAGTTGATTTTGACAGAAGTTTTCAAAAGCATCATTGTAGTTCGAAGTATTAAAGATACTTTGTCGATTCGCTTCAACTCATATCAACAGGAATCTACACTACACTATTTAGGGATATTGCACGATGCAAATAAACACCTTTTGAAGAAAACAGATGAATCTTTATATAATTTTGTTGACCCATCTTTCAATTTCAGCAACAGATGCAACACAAAGGTAATATTCAATGTCCTTTTCTTTATTCCTATATTGTTGATGTCAACATCCTACAACAAAACTAACCACCAAGTTGATTGGGATTGAATGACAAGGACTCTAGCAGCTTATACAAGGACACTGCTTCTTTGATCTTTGCAAATTGAACAACAAAATGTCTCAAATCAACCAGAAGAGCATTATCAGCACCGCCCTCCGAAACATCAATACATTTAGTTCTAATTAACGTTTGTACAAATACACAAGCCATTCTTACAAGCCTTCCCTGCCGCTCCGAAGAAGTAGACCTACCAGAAGACGCATCAGAACCAGAATTTTCACAACTTTGAATACAATTTCTAACGAAAAAGTGCAAATGATTTCTATCAAGTAACTTTTCTTTAAGCAGACCATTCACAACTTCCATGGAATTCACATTAACAGGTTTCATGTCAACAAGCACCCCTACATACTCTTCCCATTCTTCTTGACTCTGACTGTTCTTCACCACAACCAAAGCTTGAGTAGCGGCCCTCGGATTATTAAGAATCAAGTCGGCTAATCTAGTAGGCAACAATCTTTGCTTTACATGACGAGCGTTGGAGACATTTTTCATGTACATTATCAAATCATCTTCTTGGGCAGGTTTTAACTGCTTTGAAAATGCTGAAGAAAATAATTTATTATAAAGTTCATCTTGTTCATTTTTACATTCTTGATTCTTTTGTTGTCGACTCTTAATGTTCATGATGCTGTCCAGAATGGTTGTAGTTGTGGGTGTGGATGCTTCGCTTGAAAGTGGACACCAAGTGAGTAGTGACTTTAAATTATTGACTGGTAATGTGACTGGATCAATCCAAAGGCATTCTCCAAGAGGAAGGATTGGTGGTTTGGGCCTGTGTAACTTAGGTTCGTATTGAAGTAATGGGTTTTGATGTGTGTCTTCAAACATGTCTGTTAAAATTCTTGACTCTGCTGTCCTCCACCAATCTTCAATTTGGTCACTGTTGGCTCTTTGGTGGTCTATGAGTAGGGGAGAGACTCCGTAAGAACGCATTCCCTTGAGAGAGTCATTGCGACGATTGGATAATGTTACTTGTTCTAGTTTGGATAGCTTGGCGGCTGTTTTGGGTTCCGTTAGTAGCTTTTCAAGCCTTGTTTGGGCATCATTCCTTGTGCATTGATTATCGATGGTGTCTTCAAAAATGGATTGAAGTTGCTCTGGTTTATCCTCAGTGGTGTCATCTAGTAAGATCAGAGTCAAAGCGAATAACTTTTCGTGAAGAGATGTTGCCTCTACCAATTGTCCCACAAGTACATGGATGCAGTTCACCAAGTCCAATAAAAATAAGCATAGCATACGATCCCTTATTGATAACACGCTTCCCCAGTTCTGCATCCTCGTCTGAATGTATATAGCGATTGTTGCATGCTCATGAGAATGTGGAAAATGTGTTTTGAAGAGTTTCTTTATGCCGTTTAGAGTTTCTTGGAAAATATTCTTATTATACAACAATTCGGTACATAATACCTTGATGACTGCATCGCCACCATTTGTCATTGTGGTTGTAAAATCTTGTGCGTTTTGTAGCAAACAAAAATAATTTAATTTAATTACATGATTATATACATTGAAAGTATACTAACTACTAGAGGATCTTCTACGACAGCTATCCCAGACTCGCATTGTTTTGTCTTTTGACACCGATACTAGCCTGTTACCGTTCAGAATCAAACCAAGCACCTGATCCTCATGCGTGTCTAGTGTTCTGACGCACTCACCCTTGATCACATCCCAAATCTTTATGGTTGTATCCCAAGATGCAGTTGCGATAGTTCTTTCGGTTAATTTGACCATTTGTTTCACAACAGATTTGTGACCCGACATGATGTTTATACATTTCCTGCCCTTGATATCCCACGTTTTGACCTTTCTATCCTCACTACCACCAGCACTCACCAAGACGTTATTATTTAATAAGCACAAACTTGTGACACCACAATCATGGGCACTCTCAATTGTATATTCACACTCGTCTTGGTTAATGTTCCATATCTTGATGCTTCTGTCCAGACTTCCACTGGCAAATCTCGTGTCGGATAACAAGCAAATACAATTTACATAGTTTTGGTGACCCATAAACCTTTTTACAATTTTTCCACCAGGTGGTCTGATATCCCATATTGTGATGGTGTTATCCTTTAGTGCACCCATTACATAACAACCAAAACTAACAAGAGAAGAATGACCAGCACTATTAATGCTAACGTCATGTTGGATGGTATTAATGTTTTCACCAGTCCTCCAATCAAAAATGTTTATTATAGATTCTTTTCTTGAAGCACATGCAATCAAATCAGTTCCAACCCGAGTCATCTCCCACACAAAATCCATACCCGGATAATTATGACCTATTCTGCGGCAAGTCTTAGCTTCTAAATTCCAGATGGATATGTAACCTCCCTTTTGGTGACTGGTAGCGACGATGTTATCAGACAAGGACAACACACACCAGATTTGTTGGTCGGACAATTGAAGATCGGTTTCAAACAATTGCAAATTAGTATCACTACCGGGAACAAGACAAGAAAAAGAAAGAAACTTTGCATTCTGTTCAAATGATTTTCTCATCAAAAGTTCATCTTTGATTTGTTCTTCTATACGTTGCATGGAGACCTCTAACACATCAATGTGATTGGTTCTACTCTGTGAATGGACCAAAATCTTTTGTAAAAAGTTAATACAAAGTTGTGACTTGAGTTGAGGTTCAGGACTGTTAGTGATGGCTAGTTTACAAAATTCCAACAATGTTTCCTTGTCTTTGAGGGACTTGATAAACGTTTCACACAATGATTCATTGGTAGGATCTAATGTAATTGCTTCAATGATTAGTTTAATTCCTTCTTGCTTCTTGTCTACAAAGTGATACATGGGAGATAAGTTTCTGCAAACTCTTGATGCTTGAATGGGTTTGTTAATAACAACAAGGGCCTCCTTAAAGTATCTCAAATTATCAATATGATGTGGACCTGCGCTCAAGGCATCAGACAGCAAATCAATGTTGTCCGTGATGCGCTCTCCCAGGAATAAAAGTGAATTTGAAATTGATTTGATGATGGATGATGGTTCTGAACTCTTGTGGGTCCGGACCAAAAAATCAATGTATTTGACAATAAGTCGGTTGATGCCGGCATAGTCGGACAATTGTTCGCACAGTCTCATCATTAATAAATACAAGTCTTGTCTATCGTGGTTATATTCTGTACAAATGTCAAGGTGAGATTTGATTTGCTCCAAATCTTTATTGCTTAGAAAATCTTTATGGCGGTCAAGAAGCTTAATAATAATAGCAAGGCTACTGTCCACGTATTTTGTTTTATACTCTGTAGCCAACGTTCTAAAAACATGTACTGGGGCAATAAGTTTTGACTTTATAATAACACCTGTTAGTGGGCATGTATCATGGCACCTTAACCAATCCTCAATTATATCTTTTTCATATAAATGACCAGTCTCTACAAGAAGTACTGGTTCATTAATAACGTCTTGTGATATTGGGCAGCATAAGTATTCAGGTATTTCCCCTAACGATCGTAGTTTTGATAGGCGCTCATCTATTTTATGACGAACCCTAGCACCTTCCTCTATATGCATTGACTTCTTAAATGTCAAATAATTTTGTTACAAATATTCTCCTTAAGCGGGGCTTTTGTTTTGCCGTATCGTTATTAATAATGCTAAAAATAAAGGATCCAAAATGATCCTGATCCTAATTCCTGACCGTAGAATTAATATGCCCCTCTATGATCATGTTATCAGTCTAGGGCTCCTACGACGTAAGCACTTTCGGAATACTTTCAGTACTCTTTTTGAAATGAACATCCGTTGAAAATCAATACCTGTTGGAACGAAAGTGAAAGAAAGAGTCAAGTAGACTGGTACAGTAGGAAACCAACTTATTATCTAAAAGTAAACAATAAAAATATAACACAGTATTTTATTTCTATCTAGGAGAAATAATGTTAGCAACACAATAAGTTAAGCAAACATATTGGTCGTATACCATTGCTACCTTTAAAACTTTATTTCACCCTTGTCCCGTAACATGCTGGCGTGGTGCTTTGAAAGATCTTTACAACAGCACTTTCAAAAATTCAAGAAGCATTCGAAAGGATGTCCAACGAAAGTATCGGAACGAAAGAAATTTCGAACTGAAAGTTAACCTTGATATGTGCAAATATACAGTGCTGTCCCTTGAGATGAAAATCTACACATCAACAATTTAGTAAAGTGTTCCTGTTTTGGTCCTCTATCTAGGCTTTGAAGGAGGAGGTTGGTAAGCTTTGAGTTTTTGAGTTAAACAAATTATATATAACAAGTTATTTCATTCAGTAAACTGCGATTATGACAGTCTGTGTTGTTTCTTCATAGGTAGGCAACTTGCTACTTCAATGATTTGTATGAGTTGACCAATTTACACTTTTATTCACACACAAACATGTCCGATAATGAGTCAGAATCTACACCAGTCACACTTAGTCCAATCGCTAACCCATTAGTCAGTGATAAGAAGACAAAGAGAGTTTTAAAGCTCGTTAAAAAGGGTTCGTATAAACAAAAAAACATTAATCATGCTCACACCACTGTATAGGACTAAAAGTAAAGTATACTCTACGTGGAATTAAGGCAGTCAATAAGGCTATTCGTAAAAACCAGTCTGGTATTGTCATTTTGGCAGGTGATTCTGCTCCTATCGATATCATTGCACATCTTCCAGGACTATGCGAGGAAACCAAAAATGTCTCATTCGCTTTCGTTAAATCAAAACAAGACCTCGGTACAGCAGTTCTATCAAAAAGACCATGCTGTGCGGTTATGATTTTACAACCCGCTGATGGAGATGAACTTCGTAGCCTGTATGATAAAGTTGCAAAAGTTGTAAAGCGTGCTAGTTCAAAAGATGACGAGGACGAGGAGGATGAAGAATAAAAACATTTTTAATTTACATTTTTTTATTACATTGGTTCTTCTCCACATGAACACAATTCAATGTAGGCGACATCAAAAATCTTTTTGTAATTGACAACTAAACTTGGATTTTCGGGTTGCAAGTTCCTTGCCTTCTCAAAGTCTTCTGCTGCTTCATCGAACATTCCCAACGCCTTGTAAGCGAAAGCTCTTCTAAAGTAAGCATGTGCATTCATGGGTTGAGCCTTGATGACTTTTGTGAAATCCGAAAGTGCTTGTTGATATTGTGTCAAGTGTTGTAACGTCTTTGCTCTTTCATGATAATACATTGGAATGTCTCCTTCCTTATTGAGTTCTATTGATTTTGTAAAAGCAGCAACTGCACTCTCATGTCTCTGAATGTTGCAGTAGGACACTCCAATGTGATAGTAACTAAAAGGATTAGAATGTGAAAATGATGACATCACATACCAGTCATGTGCAAAAGAAGCGGTTGGTTTCAACTTTTAAGGCCTTTTTTAGTATTTTTAACTTGCTTTTTTGTAATTGTTTCTATTTCTATAAAGCGCTAGTCCTCTCAGTAATACAATTTGGCTCTCCTGCTTCTATTCTATTGAAAGTTCAATCATTTTCAATGACAATACTTACTT
>JAOPGA020000045.1:0-11307 GCA_026419775.2 Acrasis kona
AACAAAATGATGACGAAGAAGTTTATTTTCATGGACGTTACTACCAAACAAAGTTAGCGTTTTGGGATGAGAGACGTGAGCATGCGAATGAACCATGGAATATAGTTCCGGAAGAATATTTTTACCTAACAACAAGTACTGAACACCATTTCTAATTAATTTTTTACAATTATGCCAAACACCATGTTGATAACTTTTTGGTTGTATCTGAACCACGTTGTCGACATCTTCGTCCATTTTATTTTGAAGCTTTACAATATAAATTCCAGAGTCTCGGTCAACCGACTCTATCCTGGCATCACAGCTAACCAAAGTACCCACAAAGTACTGGTGATATTTAAACCTATCAAATTCCACCACAGATGTCGTGTTTTGAACGTAGGTTAACCATTGCTGCTTAATTTGTTCGCATGATTCGTTGCTGCGATTTGTTTGGTCTATGAGGTCGTGTTTGATTGTTGTTTCGACGTCTTCAATGTTTCGAATGTCGTGCGCCTCAATTATGAGACTAGTTCTGAACCGATTATGTAGTTGTTTTTGTAGGAGATTGATGGGAGAGAAGTGCACTCTGCCCTCAACCACAAAAAAGTCATTTAGGTCGGTGTTTGTTGTTAATTTTGATTTGTATTCAAGGTATTGTGAGTTGGTTAAAAGTATTTGTAGTTCCACCTGATCTTGAGCGTTGTTTTGATTTTCGAAATTTAGAAGAAACGCCCGCAGAGCTATTGTGTGATTTAGGACGGGTGTGTCGAGGGGAGTCAATGATTTGCACTCGTCAAAAATGGTGACTCGCCAGCAGCAGTCCCAACATAGTTCTTGATTAACCGAAAAGAAAATTGGGTACATTTCAGTCTCAAGAGATCCGATTATGTATTTGTGTAAAAGAATTTGGTTGTAGATGCGCCATCTGAAAAATACTCTCTTATAATACGTTATTTTGTCCTCGTCTTCGTGTCTAACTATTGTGCTTATAAAATTCCTAGGAACTCTAGACACGAAAGAGTGCCACATAAATTTATCGTTGATTATTTCATTCCAATCCTTACACACTAGTGATAACGTTCTATTTACTTCACCTACAAAGCAGAAAGAGAAAACTTCAAAGAGGATGTCACGGGGTAGTTCCATTCCGTTTGCTTACAATGGAAATGGAGTCAACCATACATCGTAATGAAAATACAATACAAAGAGAGAACACATTCTGGACTTTCAGAACTTTCCTCTCGCTCACTTAGGCACGCAAGATAAAAATGCAGCACAGTGGAACCTTTCAGATAATGCCACTCCCATGAAAGTTTATATCGCCGTCAGCGGAAGTGGTAAAACGCACGAAGTGTTTCGTAATGGTTCAATTGGTCACGTGTTATATTCTACGGAGTACTTTGAAGAAGAGTGTAGAAGTACAAGAGGTTGAGTATGATGTGAATTAACCATGTACTTGAAAACAGAGGACGGAACAGAGGACGGTTCGACGAGGCGAACTATGTTCCCCTCAGATTTCCCATTAATAATCTTGTTTTTGATTGGAACAAGACAACTTTATGTAGAAATTGCGGATCAAATGTTCTACCATCGATCATAGTTGGAGTAGGCACAAGTTTTTTAAAAGTATCAATACTTCTGTTCGTCAATGTATGTTCGCTCACAGAACCCACAATGAAAATGTCCTGTTGGAATGTTCTTTTTGCCGCTGTATGAAAGGCCCATTCTTGATGCACTTCTTTATCTCATTACAGAAACCTTTAATGTTGTCATCTACTCGTACTCTCATAGATCATGTTCAAAAAGAACCTATATGACATATTAATAAGTGTTGTTAAAAGTGGAGATACAGGGAATTTCAATTTTTTCAATCGAACCCTGGACTTTATGCATGCAAAGCATACACTCTACCAACTGAGTTACATCCCCTTTATATTTATTTTGTGTAATATTGTTAAAATTACTTTTTTGATTAGTTACCTGTTATTGAAAATATCTTGCCATTTCTCATTTCTTTCTTGTTTAGACCGCTCATTATTCCTATACAACTGCCTCAATACAGCATGAATCAATTATCAGGTTCATTCACCACATGGCTTCATAAACTGTACCCTGAATTAAAGCGATCTGAATAACAACAAGATTTAAAAACAAACACTTTTTGACAAACACTTTGTTTTATTACAATAGTCTATTTCCTTCGTCTGAGTTTAACAAGTGGTACCAACTCGTTGTTCTCACCAACAACCATCTTAACATTCACAAGGTCCTTAGCGTTGGTCTTTTTAGTCCATGGACTCCAATCTGCAGATTTTTTATTTCCGTTCGCCTGACTGGCCTGTTTTTGATTGACCTCCTCAATTGTCTCCAAATGTTTTAATCGATAATGATAACCGCTTTGCATGGAATCTGCGTAACTTTGAATCAATACTTTGTTCATATCTTTTGGTAAATCCATCTCTATCGCATAGAAGAAGTCCTCAAAGTTGTTAACGCTCTTCATCCAGAATACATTATATTGTAATTGATCCTGAACAAGTGAAGATTGTTGACCTAACTTGATGTCATAGTCGTTGGCAGTTTGTTGTAAACTGTAACCCTTTGGCCTCGCAACATATTTCAAGAAGTAAGTATGGAACATTAAAAGACCGTTCATGGTTCGACTAGAGTCGAAACAAGCTTTTATTCTAGACTCTTCCGTCACTTTATAGTGAAGTTGAGGGTATTTCTTCAGACACCAAAACACGTTACGAGCAAATACCTCCTCTAGCAGCTGTTCGCATACATCGTCCCATTGTAATTCACTCACAGATAACAGTGGCATAAAGTCGCCAATGATTGGCACAGCATTCTTGTCCCTTGCTCTATATGTCCTTGCAAACTCTCCCACTTTATTATCAATGTGCTCCTTTACCAATGGGTACTCCTCGACAAGAGCAATCATCCAACGGTGAAACCAACAATAGCCAGCCAACGCCTTAATAGAACAATGCAAATCACCATTCATGGTACTGACGACTTGAGTGTTCATCAACATACACAACAACTGAAGTGCATCCATTGGATCAAATTCAGTTTTTCCAAACATTTTACAGACATTTCCCCTAAACAATGGCCACGCTCTTCCCGCATGCTCCTTGTTGATATACAAGGGCAACCAAAACTCGAATGGTTGTCTCCACACACCCTTTACAACTCTATGGTCCGTGTATGCTTTCCAGGACAAAACATCAAGAGGAGAATCAGCATAAGACAGCACATTAGAAATTGGATTTCTTCTCAAATTGATTCCTATCCCTAACACGCTCTCCAGGTGGTTCAACTTTGTGTGAAAACACATCATTGGGTCGCGTTTGATATCAAAAAGTCGACAACACTCAAGAGAAGCTTGGTGCACGAAAGTGTTTGGGACCATTTTGGTGTTTTTTAAATCAACTTCAGAAAGACAAGACAAAATGTGAACCAGAACTTCCATCGGAAGATCAGTCAATAATGTTTTTACTTGTTCTAGTGAATTCTTCTCTTCGTCTTGGGCTGGCTCCTCCCATTCTTCCTCTATCCATTCGCCCTCTATGGCGACACTTGCCAGACGACCCTCCAACAACCCATAATCCTCGAATTTCTCGCCGTTCAGAATGTTCTTTTGTTTCTTTGGCTTCTTGGGTGCATTCTCGCGGCGTTTAAGGGTGGCTGGTTTTGGTTTAAATTTGCCATTCAATCGAAGTTTCATCCAAGGGGTATATGGCCAAGGTTTGTTTATTCTCATGTTGTGTGGACATTCTGAGCATTTATATAGTCGGGCGTTCCTGACGCATTCTTTGACTCTGCTAGGAATGGGGCGAAAGTATTCTGGGTCATCTTTATGGTCCTTGTCGTCAAATAAGTAAGATTGTAGTTGTAATAGAATGGACGAAAGTGAGTAGGCGGTGCTCCATCCACTGTACAACTCGTTTGTGTAATGTGTCTCCAACATGTCCAAACAAATCCAACTTCCATATACGTGAGAGCGGTGGACCGTTGTTAAAAGACGCACGTCTGGAGGGGAGAGGGGATAATCATTGGGAAATAATAACGAAAGGTGAAAAACGACCCCAGCGTATCTTGACCCCTCAGCACCCATCATGTTCGCGTGCCAAAGCAAAAAGGTCTTTTCCGATACCGGACAAGCACAAATCATATCCAATGGATTCCTGATGAGCTCTGCATAATCCTTGTGAAGACGTTTTATGGCAGATTCTGGTTTGATGATTCGCGTGTGAATGGCATCCCAACTCCAATTTGCCATAATAATGTGTTGTTATTGTATAAGTTTATTTCACCATCCTTTTTATACGCACTTGTTCCTAGCCGAACTCATGAACAACCAATAATATAATTACTAATGACATCTTGTTACAAGAGGTCAACCTATAAGAGAAAATTGTAATCTGGTTTATATCTACAATCAAAAC
Organism: Acrasis kona; assembly: GCA_026419775.2. NCBI lineage: Eukaryota > Heterolobosea > Eutetramitea > Acrasida > Acrasidae > Acrasis > Acrasis kona. The sequence continues at coordinate 4,434 of JAOPGA020000045.1, forward strand.
TTTGACACTCTTCGTGTATATTTTGGTTTGCGAGATTCGCATGAAATTAAATTGAAATATTCAACGGTGGACGAAACATTTAACGAAGAAGAGAAAGTTGCATTGTGGCGATTTTCAAAGAAGAACTTGGACTGGAACTCAAGTAAGGATAGCTCGAACATTATAACACGAAGCTGTTTTTCAGTTAAACGCAACTCCTTTGGAATTTTATACGGCTGGTCAAGGTATTCTGAGTATAGGTCACGGGGTACATGGTTGATAGGTTTTCTGCAGTGTTTTTTAATTTGATCCTTTGTACATCAGGTAGAATCCTCTTATCGCTTGTAGGCCTAAATCACAATATAAAAGAGAGCACGAATCTAATTCTATTTTAATACTTTTACAAAATTTTTTTATCTTCGAGCAACGCAATGAGCGAGAGCTGCGAATATAACAATAGAGGCACCTACTATCCACATGCACCCAGCTGCAATCTCAAACTGACGCCCTGCAAGAGTCGACGAGCCATTAGATCCTCTCACTCTAAACATTATCGAACCTAGTAGAAATAGAACAGCAGTGATGAGATAAGAATCTGTCGCAATGGCATTACCCCATACACTCGACATGTGTAATTTGAGATCGTTCTTATTTGGATCATTGTTTTGAAGTGTCTCCGTTGGCGGTATTAATGTTGTTGATCCATGTTTCTTGTAAGTATCCATTGCGTCATATCTTAGACCTAAATCTCTCACTAGAATTGAAGCAATGTAGAATCCTCCTGCGATAATCCAAACAATCTCTCCTGATGTGTGAACATTACCGAACCGACTCAACCAACATCCTGAACCAGCTATAAATAAACTGAAGGATACCATTCCTAATAGACAAGCGATAAAATTGAAAATGTGGTAACCGCTTCTGTTTGCTCTAAAAAAACCTCCTATCGTTGGTAACCAGTTAAGTATCGAACCTAGAAGCCAAAGTGAGAATCCTATAATTAGTAGAACTCCTATTGCTGTATAGTGGTATCTAGAGTCTCTTAAAATTAGCCCACAAGCTGCTATTATAAGAGCGGCGCCCGTCCAAAAGGATATTGCTGCCAGAATGGAGGATGTTGATGAGAATGCTTCGAAATTTTGTCGCTTATTTGTGTCTACTGGTTGCACAAATTGTGTTGCTATGGGGAATGCTCCAATCGAACCTGGAGCCTCATAAACAGGTTTATTGAGGTTGGTGTTGATGATGTTAGAGTACCTCTTGTTCATCATTTCTGATTTATTAATAATACTCTTTTTTTAACTTTTTTATTTATAGCTCATTACTATCTCCTAATTTAAAAAAAGCGATTTTTAAATAGCTGTGCCACTAACCTAACAAGAGACTGTCATCTACAATAACCCGGTTACGTCTAAACAATGCACAAACTTGGCTTATCATAGAGTGATAGTGCGGACTATCAAGAGTCCACTAATTTTAACATGGTTTTATGCATATGACAAATTGAGTTGGTCTGTTGAGGGGACAATTATTGTAATAATACAAAATGTCAAACATCATTTGGTGATGTTTAAATGTATTTGGGAAATGAGCTCTTTACTTGTATGTCTGGTGATGTGTTTGATATCGGTAACCTCTGCCGCAATAAACATCGCCATGGCAGCAGATGATAACGTATGTTGTACTTTATTTGTTAATCTTATATTATCCGTTAGACACTTGCTATATTTATTAATGGTGTCTCTGCAGTGGACACAACTCCACCAGCATGTACAGATTGCGGTACATATAGTTCTATAAAGAGGTTCAACAACTTGAACGCAGTAGCAGGGGACTTCATTACGTTTGGAGTAGAGAACAATGGAGAATTCCCAGGAAACCCAGCAAGCCTTGCAGGTGAGCAGAAAAATTTTATGTAGCATTTTTTATTCATTTTAGTCGACATTTCATTTCCCGGTGGCAGCGGACAGAATATAGTCTCAACAAACCTAAACTGGACTTGCACTGGTACCACCACTGGTTGTATGCCTAATCGCAATAATTGTTCAAGTCAACCCTCAAAGGCATGGATGTCAAGTCAAACTTGTGGCACTGGTACCATTGAAGTGAGTTCAGCTGTGACAGGACTAAGTTCGGCTGCGAAATTCATTTGGGTGTCCCCATCGGATAAAACTCGCACTGCTTGGTGTAAAGTCCAATTACCTTTAATTACCAACTCCCCACCTCCTCTTTGCACAAAAACAGCACAAACGCAGAGCATGTCTTTTACGCCTACACCTACTTTGACACCCACACCAACGCCAACTTTGATCCCAACACCAACACCTACACTTACTCCAACCTCGACTATTACTCCCACCCCAACATCAACCCCTACTTTTACCCCAACGCCTACAATTACACCCACTCCTACACCTACACAAACCGATACACAGACACCTACTCCGACTTTGACGCCTACTGTCACACCAACTGCTACACTGACATTAACCAATATACCTACACAAACCGATACACAGACACCTACTGTAGTTACAACGCTAACGTCGACACCCACGTTAAATCCAACGCCAACACCTACTGCAAGCATTACCGCCACATTAACACCCACCGCATCCCTGACACTTACACAAACACCTACTCCAACCTCTACTATAACAATTACAGCAACTGTCACATCCTCACCTACATTAATATCAACACCGATCGTCACGACCATTTCATCAGCAACACCAACTCCTTTACCTAGTACAACAACTACTATTAGTGCCACTCCTCAAATTATCACACAAACTACAGCCGCCACTCTTCCCTCAACATCAACTCCTACTGTTACGGTCACTTCAACACCTACGCCAACGCCTACTATTACGGACTCCCCGACACCTACACCCACACCAATACCTAGTGCAAGTGAAACTTTAACTCCCATTCAAACACCATCAACTGCTGCAAGTAGATCACCTTCAACCATTGCTCCTACATCGACTCCAGTAATAACTCCTACCGTCACATCACTCCCAGTCACACAAGCCTCAACCTATGCATATGTAAGAACCATATTACTAGATGTCAAGGTAATAAAGAGTGGTTTCATACCTTTTACTGAACCTCCGTCAACGGATCTCATTTATACATCTGAAGGCGGTAATTCTTCACTATTGGCTTCTATCCCTGATAGTGTTAGTTTTGTAAACTCTAATAAGATCCAAAAAATTATGCTTTCGTTAAAGAGCTACTCACCCATCACTCAAGGTCAAACATTAAACATACAGATTATGAAAGGATCTGTTGTCGTTGGTAATCAAAACGTTACTAGTAGTGTTGGTAGTGTGAATTTTAATATCGATGTAACCAATCTTGTGAAAATTGTGATGTCGTCAAGAGACGGTGGGGGTGGTGGATTGACATTTGGGGTTAAGAGTTTATCGCCTGGATTACCATCATTCATCAGTCAGGGTAGTACATCTTTGATTGTACAGTCTAACTCGGCTGACATAACATCATCGGGGACTAAGATAAGTTCCAGTCTTTATTTTGTTGTTTTTATAACAATATTTCTTAATTTATTTTCGATAATGTAAGATCTTGTAGAAAGATCAAAGGAAGAGTATCGATTATTAATAATGTAATCACATATGTATCAGAATAAAAGGCTTTCGTTTTTTGCAATGAAGTTCGTCTTTTTGGAGTAACTCCCGAGTTTTGGTGTTACTCAGAGTTAAAATAAAAACTCGTTTAAAAATACAAGTCTATTTTGATACCATTTTCGTTCGTTTATATAGCAACCATCCAATGACTTTGATTTTCATAAACAATTGATCTTCTACTCCTCAAGTTGAACGTCATATACATGCGTACACATTTATGATTTTATTGAAGGATGTGTGGTGATTTAAAATGTGTTGATCCGATTTTGATTTGCTGGCCGGTTTAATGTTGTGGATCCATGTTTCTTGCAATCAATTATTCTTGGCCAAAAAAAGAAATTCACAAACAGATCACCAAAAAAAAAGGTATAGACAACCAAACAACCCTCAGATAATGATCAAGTCTGCATTTCTTGTTGTGCTTTATGCAGTATTTGTGGCGTCACAATCCCGATGTCCTAAAGATTACTATTACTGTGAGAAGGAGGACGTTTGCACACCTATTGCTGGAAAATGCTTTTCATTCTGGGACCCAAGAAAGAACTTTTCGGACAGAATAGCCAACTTGCTTTCACTGCTAACTTTGGAAGAGAAACAATCATGGATGGGTTTCATCATTCCAGGAATTGAGAGATTAGGAGTGAACGCAACCCATCACTCCACCGAATGCCTACACGGTTACGTAAACGTACCGGAAGCAATCTCCGACGGCAAAGGTTATGCAACCATTTTCCCACTACCCATCGGATTGGCCGCATCATTCAACACCATTTCAGCCCTTCGCATGGGAGAGGTAGTTTCACTAGAGGGAAGAGCGCTAAATAACTTTTATCGCGGAACCAAATGGGAGGCTGTAAATCACAGCGGAGTTACATGCTGGTCTCCAAACGTTAATATTGCCCGAGATCCAAGATGGGGTAGAAACATGGAAACTTACGGAGAAGATCCATACCTTAGTGCACGCTTCGCTGTTCAGTACATCAGAGGACTGCAAGGTCCTGGTGTCCCAAGTTTGTTTGGTGACTCGAAATACTTCGTGGTCACATCCACCGTCAAACACTTTGACGCGTATAGTTTAGAAAATTACAAGGATGTTGACCGCTTCAACTTTAATGCAATCGTTGCGGATGAAGATCTCATCCTGACGTATCTACCTGCATTTAAAGCTGCTGTCACAGAGGCTCATGCACAAGGTATTATGTGCAGTTATAACGCCATCAATGGCGTTCCCTCTTGTGCAAATAAAAAACTTTTGGTTGACATCTTAAGAAACGAGTGGGGATTTAAAGGCGTTGTAACTGGCGACTGTTCTGCAGTCGAAAACATTTATAACCACCACAAGTTCGCAAAATCACCCACGGAGGGTGTAGCCAAGGCTTTGATTAATGGAACAAGTCAAGACTGTGGTGATGGTTATAAAAGATACATTATTGATGCAATCGAAAAAAAATTAATTTCCGAATCTCTTCTCGACCACCACTTGTCTGAAATTCTTAAAATGAGGTTCTCTGTTGGTGAGTTCGATGGTCCTACTGTAAATCCCCTTAAAACAATTCCATTGAGCTTTACTAATCGCAAAGAGCACAGAGATTTGGCTCTTAAAATTGCACAAGAATCTATGGTATTATTGAAGAATCAAAACAAGGTGCTTCCACTACAAAAAAACAAAATAAATAAACTGGGAGTTGTAGGTCCCGCTGCTTTTGATGAAAAGTGTTTAATTGGTATCTATTATGGCTTTAATGATCATATGGTGACACCTCTGGTTGCCGCTAAAGAACTAACTGAGTTGCAAGTCCAATCGGCAATTGGTTGTTCGGATGGTATCAAGTGTGAAAAGGACGATGGCTTTGCAGAAGCCGTTCGTGTGGCTCAATCAAGTGATGTTGTGTTGATATATGTTGGTCTTAACGAGGACATTGAGAGAGAAGCTCACGATAGAACTGACATATATTTACCTAATAAACAGGAGGAACTTATTAAATCAGTAGTGTTAGCTGCTGGTAACAAACCAACTGTACTCATACTCATGAACGGTGGACCAGTAACGCTTAGCGACTGGACCTTGAATCATGTATCTGCAATCATTGAAGCCTTTTATCCTGGAGAGGAAGGAGGTCATGCGATACAAGATGTCATCTTTGGAGATTACAATCCCGCAGGTAGACTTCCTTACTCCATATACAAGAGCTTAGATCAATTACCTGATTACACTGATATGGATATGAAAAAAGGTAGAACATATAGATACTCTCCTCAAGTACCCGCCTTTACCTTCGGAGATGGATTGAGCTACTCCAGATTCAAGTACCATGCATTATTGTACAAGAACACAACTAACGTGTGCGATGATGTTAGGTTCTATGTTAAGGTGACCAATATTGGAGAGCTTGATGGTGATGATGTGGTACAACTGTACATTGAGCGTGGTAAAAGATCTACTTCTACGCCCAAGATCACATTAGCTTCTTTTAAACGCACTCATCTTAAAGTCGGCGAGACTGATTATGTAGAACTTGTTGTTCGTCCGCAAGAAGTATCAGATGTGGATTCTGGAAAGCAGTATGCTGAACCGGGAACTTGGACGGTACATATTGGAGGTTCCCAGCCAAACTCTCTTCTCAATGAAAATACAACAATAAGTGCAACGTGGACGGTTACTGGACCTAGAACATTGTTGAGTGAATGTAATAAATAAACTCTTTACATGAAATCAAAGTACAAAATCTTACTTCTAATCAAAATCAAAATTAGAATAAAAGAGCTATTAATGTAGTTATGTTTTCTATGATCATGTAATGTTTGGATGCATAGAGACTAAAGACAAAGATAGACGTTTCTCTCACAATTTTGTTTCACAAGATACCCCATCATAACACGCAGATACCTAGGGAATCTGGAAACAACTCAATTAGGTAAAGAGAGCAAAATGGTCAACTCTATTGTTTATTTTTAAGGAAGGCAATCCAAACAGAAATGACGCCAACATACACCACGCGCACTATCAAACATGCCATCACAAACATTAGAACAAACACATAGCTTCCAATCATATGACCCCTCTACAAAAAAGTTCAAACACGATAAAACCACCAAGGTTATTAAGAAGAAAAGGTCTCCCAAGATATCAACGCCAAAAGAAGTCATCCCAGGGGACACCATCTTGAAAGCAAGTAAAGAGACCATGGAAACAACCACGGATGTTGAAGAAGAAGAAGAAGACATTCCACAATTGATACGGAAGT
>JAOPGA020000047.1:0-52294 GCA_026419775.2 Acrasis kona
CATTTATCTCAACGTCTTGTCGATTTTTCTTGTTTGGCGGTTCAATGTCCTCCTCTGGTTGAAGCTGGCCATCTATCGCATCATCTGCCTCATCATCTTCGAAATATCCATCATAATAACCCATCTCTTCATACTCGTGATCTTGAAGCACGTCCTCTGAAGGAACGTCTGGTTGAGGTTCAGGGTCATATTTCTCCTGGGCAAGCCTAACCAGGTCTAGAAGAGACTCCTTAAATGACACAGTGACACATCTTGGTTGCCAGCCCTTTGTTGCGTCAAAGCGATTTACACAGTCTCCTTCTCCCGACAAGCGTAAACCAGTTGTCATGGAAACATTCTTTGGTTTCCTCTTTAGATCCTTCATGTTGACAAGAAATGTATCCAGACCATCAAAAAGCTTAACAACGGCTGCTTTTGAAGGCTCCTCGACAACATTTCGATTACCATCCTCAAATTGAAGAACTAACGTGGGATCATTCAAGTTGGTTATAACCTTTTGACATCAGCATACGTGAACCGGAAAGAGAATACATTTGAAACAACAGTTGTACCGTTCTGAATAGCTACTATGGAATCTTCATTTGCTCTATCATGTACCTTCCTCTTCCTACCACGCTTCTTGTGTACCCGTGCACTTGTGAGAATTAACTCATTTTGGGGTCCAACAGGTTGGAAGTGGTCCTCTGAATCCACAAGATTGTTTTGTGTCTGCGGAAGTGGACGTTGACCAAGTACATATTTATACCTGCACTGTGCGAGATGTGTGAATACAAACCGTTAAAAACGTCTCTCCTTCCCTCCAACATTCCTTATTGTCATCTTTATTGTAATCTACGTGAGGATGTTAATTGTCAAGTGAGGATTCTAATTGTCAAGTGAGAATTTTAATTGTCAAGTGAGGATTTTTATTGTCAAGTGAGGATTTAATTGTCAAGTGAGGAGCACCCTATTCGCATATCATCAAGAGAAACCATCTACATTCCGAAAGTAATCTAAAATATATATAGTAAAAATTCAAAGACGTTAACTCTGCCAAATGGAAGGTGTTTGACAGGTATGGTTAATCTTTATTGATTTCCCTGTCAAACGACCACTAGTTTTTGTGAAAAGTTAGTATGAGGGTGTTGGTACTGCTATTCACTTTATTTGCGGTTGGTTTCTCTCAGATTCTAACCACACCAACCTTGGGTGATGGGGATTCTGCACTAATTACACTCACCATTGCTACAAACAACTATGTTAAAGTAGACATTCCTGCCAGGAAGCTTTTTCGATTGGATACAAGCATAGTTTTATCGAGTGGAACGTTCGTTTATTATTATTTCAAGTCCTCATATTTTTAGATTTAAAACATATGCAAGACTAGACTCACGCCCAACAGCCAACATATACGATTATTACTTCCAGGATACTATTGTCATCGAACCATACGTTCAGGATAGGAGTGTGTACATTGGATTCTCCAATGTAACAATCGCTACTATAATGACTGTTACCGCAAACATTGTGGATGTATCTTGGCAAATTCCGTCCATAGGCTCCATCACAACATCCTCCCTCACGCCTCTATCAACTCCGACACCAACAAGTACAACATCTCAGACATTGACACCTACACCAACAACTACAAGTACAACTACTCCTACATCAACAGCTACATATACAAGTACACCTACACCAACCTCCACCAATGCTTCAACTCCAACCTCAACTCCAATTGTTACTCGAGTTCCATCACCAACGTCATATCCTGGCCGCTTTACAATCTACTATTACTTTAATCAAATGGTAAATGACCCAATCAACATTCGAATTGTATCAATCTTGAGTTATTTGCAACCAACTGTGAGTATGGGAAAAGGAATATTGTGGGATGCAAATCTTTTAGTCAATAAAGTGCAAAGCAGTGCAAATAGATTTTCATACTCCGAGACCAAAAGTACAGGAGGTGAATACATTTTAAAAGTTGAAGCAGATTCTGCTTTCAACTACTTTATTTTAAAATCTAGTTATGATGCTCTTTCCGCTTCACCACTTTCCCCAAGTGTATTAAAATCTATTGACGCATGGAATTTCTATAGTCCAGTTACTATAAAGGCTTCAGTTCCTGCTGATAATGAGCTCTATATATACACCGACACATCTTGTAATTTAAACACACAGTTGACCACAACGGTCAATGACCAAAATAACAAACAATACGTTCAAGGCTTACAAACAGGAATGAACGTTCAACAGGTCATCACTCCCTATTCATTCGTTAGAGATTTGAATATTACATTCTCTAGAGGCAGTTCAAGTTTAATACCACAAACTACTAATTTTTGTCAAATTTATCTTCTTACAAAGCAAGTATCTGCGCTGAATCTCGCAACATATAGGACCACTTTTAATTCATACACACAACAATTAAAGATTCCTAGCTCCGATCCATATGTCAGAACCTATTTTAATGTTCCACCTGGTCTATGGTCAGGTCCTTATTTTAGAGTGAAAATCGCTGGTAGATCATGGGTAGTAAGCATCGAATCGTCGACGTCAGGCGTCAGCGGCACTTATACTCTCGATAGCAGTGCTCAATCTGAAAACGTAGGAAGAGTAGTAACAGATCAAGCAACAGGAACAGATTATCAATATTATAGCAGGAAAATGAATCAAAATAATGCTGGAAGAAATACAACTTATAGATTTGTGGCTTATTCAACAGCAATTACGTCCTCTAATTTGGCGGTATATGTTTATAACACCACGAATAGAGGTGGCGTAAATGATGGTGCAGCACCAATATCTACAATTGTTGCTATTGTTGTTGTTTTATTTTTTGTTTTCTTTTGTTGTGCAGTTGTAGTCCCTGTTTTGATTTGCATTTTGATATGTACTGGTACAGTCGCTGCACCTGCGTGCTTGATTGGTTGTTGTGGTCTTGCTATAGCAGGAAGCAGCGGTGGTGGTAATAAGCACTCTGTTATGGTTATAAACAGCGAACAACAAACATATGTCCCTGTACCAAGTCCTACATCTCCTCCTCAAACACAATATGTAGAGATGCAAAATATGCCAGTGACACCTCCACAGCCATACATGCCACCATATGCACCAATGCCGCCCCAACCAAATGCTCCATATGCACCATTGCCACATCCAAACCCATACGTGCCTATGGATCAGCCACACGTGCCACCATATGCGCCGCATGCACAACAAGCACCCCCTCATATACAGACTCAAATGTACCCACAAAATTTTGCCCCGGACCAAAACAATGCAGTTTCGCCAGTTCAATACGTTCCCCCACAGCAGCAATACCACCAGTAAATATTTTTTGTTTTTAATGTTGTGATTGATTTCAAATTTAGTAAATCGGCCTTGACTTGGAATAAATAGCTCATAATAAAGTCCTAACTAACAATTTTTAAGTTGTTCCATCACGGAGATGGTCAGTTGATTTTATCAGAGAAAGTATTTGTGATGATTCTTATCATAGATTTCTGATATGAGGACTTTGCATAGTCTTTACTGTCTGTTATCGTCAATGAGCAAGTTGACAAGTTTGTTTAAAAATAAATTTTATTTTTATCCAAACACAACATGTCCTCCACACCACAAGCCGTACCAGTAGCTCAGGCAAAAACAATCACTCGTGAAGATATCGTTACCACTATCGTAGATGCACCAGTTCTTGAAAAAATCATTAAAAAAGAGAACATTGAAGTTCACCACAAAAACATTGTGACAGAAGTTAGAGAGCAACCCATCTATGAGGTTGAGCGCATTCCACAAACAAAGGTCATCCAAGACGCCACCGAGACCAAAACAATTAAGGAGGGTACCACGGTGAAGGAAGTGATCAATCGTGATGTGGAAATGACTGATGAAGAGAGGAGAGTGCTGGAACTCACACGCAGCGGAGTCCTGTTAACTCCCGTATCAACTAAAGTAGACACAACCACAACCACCGTGAACGACCCTGAGGAATTAAGACAGGTTGTGAGACAGCCCATTATAGAGAGACATACACAAGCAAGAATAACCGAAGTTCATCAAACGAAGATTGTTGTGATGAACCAGTACCCAGTAATCAGAAAGATAATTGAGAGGCCTCTTATTAGAATTGTATATCGAGATGTTGCAACAGAGAGTGTTTTTGTTTAAAAATAAAATAATTTTCATTTAATCCAACAGTGTCTAAACATACAATCAATGTCATCAAGATTTTGATAAGGTTGCTAAATAAATAGCGAAAGCCTAAAGTTGTTAGAAATTTTACATTTTGTGTGTTACCAAGATTGTGATAATTGCCACCACTATCATTGTCAGTCCTAACAGAAAGGACACGATACTAACCGCTCTTTAATTGTAAGTCCAAGGTGGACGGATGTTTAATCTTACCGTACTACTAAATCTGGAAACCTCACGAATGTAACATTGAGGAAGAATAATAATAGTGGAAGTATATTCAACCACACAGTATATTTAGATAAATCTGGTAGTGCAAGAAGAATTATTAGTGAGATAATTAAAAGAAGCAAAGCTGATAAAAATCTGACAACATTTTAGAATGTCCTAAACTGAAATTAACTTACAACGTTATTGATATTATTCTATTCCTCGTCTTCGCTTTGGATGCCAATTTATATGCTAGTGGTGTAGATTGGGTAGTGACGAAGGCTACGGCTGGATTGCTAACTGACGTCGCTGTTGGTCTTTCTTCATCTATTGATTCATCTAAATATGACGGATTATATATTTTATCCTGGTATATCTTCTCAGCACTGTACCCTAAGTGTGCTGGATTTGGCTTGACTACGTAGAAATGGTGACCTCTACTGCTAATAACTGTTGCTTCTATTATCGGAACAATATCTGATGTATAATGTATATCTTCATCTATATTAGCTGCATCGTCCCGTCCATGGTTCGGTGAATCGTCCATTACAGAAGTCTCTGCTTACAAACTCGAGTTGACACAAACAATAAGCGAAGAAGAAAATGTACAAACTTGACTTCGTGTTGTCATATTTCCATGACCACTAATAAAATCACACCAGATATTCCCACAGGCAATATCCATCAAGCAATGATAACCACATGTGTTTACAGTCGCTTTTAGTGGATGGCAGGGAAATTTATCAAAATATGGTTGTCACTGATTTTAATGAAGCTTTATAATGTTGGAATGGACCATGGAAGAAAACTTGCACACATGAAATTGGAGAAGACAATTAACTTACGAAAATACAGAGGCCACAAGATAGATTATAACCTCTGTCGTTAATAAGTCATGTTGTAATGTATGTTTTTTGGTGCCAAGAGGTTAAATGTGCACAACAGATCATAACCGAATTGAGTTTTATGTCGGTGATTTTATTAATTGATTTACATCCACTCACAGTTTGAAGAATTTGATGATTCTATCTGTTGCTTCGTTAGCAGCCTTCTCATTGTAGTTTGGACCAGTCCAGTTTGTGAATGCATGTCCAGCTCCGTCGTATCTAAATAGTTCATACTTCACGTTCCCACTCTTGAACTTCTCCTCAAGTTTATCCACATCCTCTGGGGCACTAAAACCTTTTAATTCGTCTTTATTTCCAAAATGTCCCTGAACTGGTACTTTGATAGTCGATGGGTCTGCCAACTTCGGGTCAGGAATACCATAGAATGGAGCAGATGCGTCTATCTCTGGAGCGTAGTCGTTGCTCACTGCAGCGATGGCAAGAGCTCCTCCCATGCAGAATCCTGTGACTCCAACCTTGTTACATCCGTGCTCTTTTAGATACTGTGCACAACCTCTGATATCCTGCACTGCGCCCACCCAGTCTAAATCATTCATTAAATGGCCGGCTTCTTCATGATCCTTTGCTACTTTTCCTCTATAAAGATCTGGTACGATTGTCACAAAACCCTCTTTGGCAAGTTTTTGTGCCTTTTCCTTGATTTGTTCGTTCACTCCCCACCATTCTTGAATGACAATTAACCCTGTTTTACCGAAATTATCTTTCGCTTCCTCAGACAAATATCCATGGACAGCGCCCTTCTTGTTCTCAGATCTAACGTCAACTTTGTTATCGGACATTATCAAGTTGATCATAAAATCATTAAAGCCGAACAGAAAATGGAAAGAATAATGAGATGCTCATAGCGCGCATCATCACAAAGACATTTGAATGATCTATTGTTCTGATTGTTAGTTGTTCGCTGTTGGAAATTCCATCCAATTCTTCTGTTGTAAAAATATATTACAAGTTTTGAACAATGGTTTTACCTTTCGGACCTATCATCAAGGCAGCGATAAGAATAGGTCTTGTTGCTGGACCGATTTTGATAAAATCTTTTAGAACAGCCTATGACCAAGCGGCAATGGGTGAGTTACATTACATGTTTCATAATTGATTGTGTGAACAGGTTCGGCTACAAGAATGGCGACTGAGAAGTTAAATGTTAACAGAGTCGCACCAATGACCAAAGAAGAAGCAATTAGAATACTTGGAGTTGAGGAAGAGATAGATAATGAGGAATTCGATTATGACCTCACAATACAAAACTTCGAACGAATGTTTAAAAACAATGCGCCAGAAAATGGTGGATCCTTCTATCTACAAAGTAAAATATATAGAGCAAAAGAGTGTTTAGAGGAGGAACTTTCGAAGGAGGGTAGAATTGATAACGAGCGTGTTAGTAAATGGAGGAAGATTACGGATTCAGTAATCTCAAGGCAAACAACTCAAGAACCAGAACAAGAACCAAAATCAATATAAATAAAAATACATCTTTATACATCATTATCATTGTATGAGGGAACCACTGCACACGCACTCACGATTCTTTTCAACCAGTTCATTTTTAAACAGTTAGAAAATGTATTTATGTTTGTCCCATGAAAAGATACGCGCCACTTGTAATCGCGAGGTCTACCACTAAAGGAGTCGTCGTTCTCATATAATTCCTCTTCTACTTGTTCTACTTGGTCTCTGACCACCCAAACAGTCTCTTCCTCTGAAAAACATTTTTGTTGGTGTTGGTACGTGAAGCGAAACACAAATTGTACTTCGTCATCATTTATAACAGCTTCACTAACCTGTTCATAGTCCACTAGGTCTTGATAAGGACCTTTATTCTGTCGCATCTCTGTTGGAACGATTTCGGTTCTGTATTGCTGTGGTGTTATGGATGGGTTCTTTATTTCTTGAAGGCCCATTTTGACTTCTCTGTCTGATAATAGGTTTCCGTATCCAATCCAATCTTTCCTCATCATGCATTCTATTATCTCACAGACTATTCTTTGTGGCTCAATATCGTCCTTTGCGCTCAATCTTTTGCTAGATATTAATCTTGTAGTGCTCCTCTTGTCGACCTCAGAGATCATCCCTTCAATCTATTTTGGGTAAAAACGAGCAGGTTGCCCTGGTTTGTTGTATTTATTACCCATAAGAGACTAGCCTAGTGCGCAGATTTATCACAATACAAGCTAATTGAAGTTAAAGCATTAAGGGTAAACATATGATTTTAATTGTTAACAGTGGACTCCATCAATCTTCAAAATTTGAACGCAAGTTTGGATAGCCATACTGAGGCATGTGAGTTTGTTACCTGCTGGTTCTGCAATGCCCTTTTCCAACAAATCGCATATGTCACAACCACCAGAACCCAAATATACTCCCAATCTACAATCTGGATCAGCAAGATAACTCTTGTGTATACGATTTAACGTCGCAGGCACGTTTAGATTGCCACGCTTACATAAAATTCTTGGAATTGCCTCCATTGCATCACAAAACGACTCCATTACAATCGCCCTTGTTCCGGACATTGTTGAAGACATTTTTTTAATGTGAGCACTAACGACAAGTTCGACAGTACATCCGCCAGGTATAATACCATCGGATGAGCGAATGCCACACAAAACACGAAGTACGTCGTGAAGTGCCCTATCCAACTCATCCAGAGCCTGCGGGGATGGTCCTCTAATTACAATGGACGCACGTGCACATTCATCAGGAAGGCAAACAAGAACATTAGAGTTCATTTGTCGTACGGATGGAACATTAAAAACATGTTTTTCTAAATTCTCTCTTGTTAAGTTAAATAATTGAGAATAAGAAGTAACGGGTCTAAACTCATTTTCACATGCATTACATAATGATTTGACATGTGATGGTTTCAACGGTCCAAATACATTAACTTTTATTCTCGATAATAATCTTTTCAAACCCTCTGGTACAGGATCTCTTGCATCGCTTATTCTCTCTTGTATCCATATCGCATTCACTCCTAATTTCTTCAAGTGGACTGCAGTTTTTTTGTAAAGTTCGTCCTCCTTCTTCAACATTCTATCGACTTGTTCCAAAGTGAGTTGGTTGGATGTCTTTTGTGATGAATCCAATTTGTTGGAGGAAGGATCAAATTCGAACGAAATGATCATCATCTTAGGGTTAACTAATGGTTCTTTGAGTTGTACTTGTACCGGAATCATGATGGAAGGTAATGGCTCCAGTAGCTCACATTCTCCAGGGCTTACATCTCTTATAATGTGAATGCGATCCATCAAATTCACATCATCCTGATCATTTTTGTCGACTGCAATAAATGCCCTCGTGGATATACTTGCCAAATTGGGTGCAAGGTTTGTTGATATCTTTGATGTAAGGGCTGTTTTGGAAACCTGTAGCAGAATTGTTGATTTTTGTGCTTCGGGCATTTGTATACTTAAATGTGAAATTACTGGTTGGATGTAGTCAAGACAGAACATGTAACCGCGTATTATATCCATTACGTGAATTCCACTCGACAATAGGTCTGATGCTGCCTTTAGTCTGTCAATGTTATTGAATGTATATATTTAATAACAAACAGTGCTGCAGCTGTAACGACGACTGACGTTGTACCGTCTCCTACTTGATCATCCATAGCCTCACTAAGTTGAATTAGTAGCTTTGCTGCAGGATGTAGATTGGACCTCATTAAAGATAACGCGGTCACTCCATCGTTTGTTATTGAGACTTCTCCGTCACTCTCAACAAACATCTTATCCATTGAAAAAGGTCCTAATATCGTGCTCATAACTTCGCCGATCTTGATGCATTCTTCTATATCTTTGATTGTTTTAAATTTTAGTGGTGAAATTTCAATTACTTTTTGTTCTGGTTTTAACTACGTCGTTTGATAACCTCACATCATCTGCAATTAAGGTTGCTTTCATGGTTTGTAGTTTCTAGTGCGGTTTCCCTTAACACAATATCTTGTCAGATCCTAAATAATACTTTTGTATTTTGTAAAGTATTCATCAGAAAATAGGTTGACTTACAAGAACAAAACACTAAGAGAATGATCAACGCAGAATGACTACTTCCAAATGGACTTAACGTACCAAACAACTAGATCTCAATTCCGAAAACAGACACAATCCTAGATATGACAATCAAAATTGAAGAATCAAAATGGAACATTTGATGAGAACTATACTGAAGTAGACAAAGTTAATGGTCTAATAACGGGACATATAGCCAACATGATAAGCGGTAAGAATTAGTTAATGGGTGGTGTCGCTCGAAATGAATTTATCATTATCGGACATTGAATAAAGTTTCCTCATTTTCATACAAATAAACGTCTCATCCTTATATACAAGTTGTTGTGTTAAAACTTTTAATGTCTACTAAGACTTTAAATGTTTGTACATGCACATTTATGAAAATGCCTTCCGTATGATTCCTTCAAACTTGAAAGAATAAAAAAGTATTTTATTGAGAGGAAAATGTGATTCTGCCCAAGGCCGACTTTAACACAATCCAGTCGATTCATTCAAATAAGACATTTTGACTCAACTCCGATTTTTCCTATACTATCAACTCCGATTGTGAACACACATAGAAATGTCGAGTGAACAGAATCTCAGAATTGGAGCCGCAGTTCTAGTAGGATTTGGTACATGCTACTTTGGTGGAAAAATTGTTGACAGCATCAACAAATGGGTGAACAGAGAACAAACAGGAACCGTTAAAAACATTGCCCCTGACCAAAAAATAAGGATGTTCATGGACGTCTTCGAAGAGCTCAAGTCCTTCTTGTTGGACGACCTCAAGCACTACGAGGTGACCGCTGAATTCAATGATTACGTCAGACAGGTTTGGACTACAAACAAAACCTCTCGTCACACATTTTTAGGTTTTAGAATACAACGTACCCCACGGTAAGCTCAACCGTGGTTTGGCAGTCATAGACACATTGTTGATTCTTAAAAATTACAAAGTCACCGATAAGGAGTTGCACGATGCAGCAGTGTTGGGTTGGTGTATCGAATGGCTTCAAGCAATGTTCCTTATGGCTGATGACCTAATGGATGATTCCTTAACTCGTCGTGGACAACCATGCTGGTACAAACTCCCTGAAGTAGAACTTGTGGCATGCAACGACTTTTTAATTGTCGAGACCCAAATCTACAAGATATTGAAGCACTATTTTGGAAAGAATGACAACTTCCTACAAATTGTTGATCTCTTCAAAGAAACACAATACCAAACAGAGATTGGTCAATTGTTCGACTTGAGAACCCAACCACCACAAAACACGAAGGCTGGAAAAGTCGATCTTAACAAGTACACTCAAAACACCTACGATCGCATTGTCAAGTACAAGACTGCCTTCTACTCGTTCTACCTTCCAATTGCCTTGGGATTATTGGTTTCAGGCATTACCAACGAAAGCACTTATCGCACCGCAGAAGAGATTTGCGTCAAGATGGGTGTCTTCTTCCAAGTTCAAGATGATTATTTGGATTGTTACGGAGACGAAGCAATTATTGGAAAGGTTGGTCGCGACATTGAGGAAGCAAAATGCAGTTGGTTGGTCGTTCAAGCCCTACATTTATCCACTCCCGCACAACGTAGAATGTTGCAAGAAAATTATGGAAAATCAGATCCATCAAATGTAGCCAAAGTAAAGAATCTCTACAAGGAGCTTGGCGTGCAACAGGTATACAAGAACTATGAGAAGGATGTTGAGGCAGAGTTACGTGCGTTGATTGGAAATGTGACGGGAATTAACAGCAACATTTTCACCAAGTTGTTAGATAAGATTGTAAACAGACAAAAATAAAATGTGAGGTTTACTTGATTGAACTTTTGTTAGAAGCGCCAATAATCACTCAACCTTTGTATGGTGGATGATCGTTCATCGAACTTGAGATATCTAAGCGGAAGCAAAGAATTTTTTGATGAGACACATGATGGAAGAATACCGACACAAAGAATAACTTTTGAGCAACCAAGCAAACCACGTTCTCCTAAAAAATTAACAACTTTGAAAATTCCGCAAAAGTTCAAAGCTGGTGCACCTACGAAGAAAACTTACGAAGAAGTCCCGGAACTATCTATACAGGTCGTGAAACCACAAAGAAAAGTTCCGCTAATCAACATTGCACCAGATGTTGTAGTGGACTCTCCAAGAGATCCTTATGAGTACGTTTCGCCTCGAGTTGAGCCCGAACCTAGACACTCTATTGTTAATTTGACATCTCTTGCAGAAAGAATTGCATCTCCTAGAATTCCCCCAAGCGACGTCGAACAAGAAGATGTCGTATTCTCTTTCTCAAAAAGTTTTGAATCGAAAAGATTAGCTGCTAAAGCAATTCATTCGAAATTAAAAAAATCAGCAAATTTACATAGCACAGATGTAGCAGAAGCAGAAACAGCACCAATAGCAATACCAGAAACAACTCATAACCTAGCTGAAGAAAAACAGGAGCCAACAGCCGTAGTCAACAACGAACAAGAACAAACCATCGTCTCAAATAGTCAAAACGAAATAGCCGAGGTCAAAAACATTTCAAACTCATTTCTCAAGTACGAGTACATTATAGAGGTCAGAAAAAAATTCGACACATTAAACAAATACTTCAAAAAATGGAGAAGCAAGTGCGCTGGACAAGCTGCACGGAACGAAATGAATGTAAAAAAAGCAATTAGATATGCACTTAAAAGAAGAGTCGCGAATGCATTCAAAAGATGGGTGCAGTACCACAATTACAAAAAATCAAAAAAAGCGGAAATGATTAAAATTGACATTTTGCACGAAAAAAAAATAATGAAATTTTACCTACGCAAATGGCACCGTTTGATACTACATCGAAAATCAGATAAATACAGAGATTACAAATTGAAATCATATGGACTCAAAGCATTTAAATTGGGCGTGGAGCTCAAAAAGCAAAGCTTACTAAATATGAAAAAGGCTGATGAATCGTATGACCTGATGCTACCGAGGTTGTATTTTAGAATATGGCTTAATAGTGTCCAAAAAGCCCAAGAGATGAGGCATCAAGAACAATTGAAATCTGCCATTGATTTTCATCATAAACACTTACAACGCAAATACTTTTATTTCATGTTGGATCATTTGAGCGTGTGTACAAAGCACCGTCATGACGACATGTTAGCGAATCAATTTTGCATTCAACACGAAGGAGCTAGATATTTTAATCATTGGTGCAGAGCTTATAACAATCAAGTAAAGCAAAAAAGCATTATAGATAGGGTATATAACTCAAATAGACATAATGTTTTATTGAAGTACTTTGAAAAATGGCTATTGTGCACTCAAAGAATCCAATACAAGGAATTGAGCATGAATATGGCTGGCAAGCACTATATAAATAAACTAAAACAAAAAATGTTCTTCAAGTGGTTCAATGTAAGAAAAAGACAAAAAGTACTATTGGATTTTAGAAGTGAAAAGATATTAGAGAGATATTTTCAAATATTAAAGCAATATACTGCAAAGAGGAAGCAACATAATCTTTTAAATAGAGACGCAAGGCGCTTGAGCAAAAATATTTACTTGATCACATATTGGAACAAATGGAAGCAAAACACAATCGTTTCAAAAAAACAGAGCTCGCTTTTACAAACAGCTACCGAAGTGAACAGGAATATAAAAGTATTGCGTTACTTTTCAAAATGGCAGTCTGCACTAACAAAAAAAATAAACCACAACCAAATGATGGATGACGCTGTATTTTGGTACAACACAAAATTGAAAAAAGAATGTATTTATAGATTGAAGGACCGAGTACAAAGAGTAATGGACGAAAGAGAATCAGAAGACAAATTGATAGCAATAGCTAGCATCAAACTGGATAAGCTCTTTTTGAAGAAAGTGTTGAAGGGTTGGAGACAATATCACGACCAAATCAACTTGAAAAAGACTAAAATGGCTCTAGCTCACAACCATTACACAAGCATTATGAAGATCAAGTGCATGAGGTATTGGCTTATATATATTGATGTTAGAAAGCAGAAGAGGGATCTTCGTAGAATTGCTGATGGATTCTGCTTGAAAGTCGTAGCTGGTAAAGCACTACGGTTTTGGAGACAAAAATGCGAAATAGTACAAGATGAAGATTACAAGCATACAAAAGCGATAAAGAAGCATGACACATTTTTGAAGAGAAAAGCCATGCTCAGTATAAAGAAGTTTGTTGCATCAGCGAGAGAAAAAACAAAATTAAGAGTTGAGGCGGCAAGATTGAGAACGCATTTGTTGTTAAAAAGTGGGGTAGTGACCTGGATTGAGAACAGCATGGCCAAGAGGCAGGTGAGGGAGAGCTTGGAGGGAACAGTTCCATTGTGTAAGCGGGATTTAATGTTTACCGTGGAGAAATGTGCAAGGCATTGGAGATTTATTACCCTTCGAAATAAAAAGTATTACTCTCCCTTGATCCCACCACTACCACTTGTGGATGGAAAGGATGTCAAGAGTAAAATCCTCTCCGAAAATAGTATTTCTTTTCAAAATAATGTTCCAACACCTTCAACACCTCCTACACCTCAAATGGTTCCCCCCTCTGCGAATTATATCCCCTTCTCGTTGAGTAACGGAAGGCATCGGTTGCAACCTAGATACTTGAAATTAAATTACTCTCAAGGGTCTGTACCACCCAATGTTCCTCCTCTACCAGATGTCATGCTCCCAATATCCCGTACTCAACCAGTTCAAATCGTTGACCAAGCTCAAAAATTGCAGACAAATAATTCGGAACAAGCAGATGCATTAAGACAAAAAGTTTTGAAGTTTATGAGCAAGATTCCGGAGTATGAAAAAGACAAAAAGAATCGATTCTTATTGCGTGACATTCTATCAGAAGAGATGGATTTGAATAAGAGGCGACACTATGAGCAGATACTAGACAAATTAAATGCAAAAGCCAAACGATTTTTAGATTTTCGTCGTTATGAATTACCACTAATTGTTCAACAACTTCAGAAATACGAGCAAGATCACTTGTAAAATAGGAGTAAGTGTTTTTTCTCCACCAATTCACCTTGTGAATGAATAGTCCATTAAATCATCATACACAAGATTGTAAAACAATTAAAATTATTTATTGCATCATTACATTTATTGTTTCTTTACAGCAGGTTTTCTGTAATATCTGTGTGGCACGAAAGGCATCTTGACGACAGTGGCATCATACATTGTGTTTCTGATGCTTACCTTAAGTGCTGTTCCGTCCTGTGAGTGTGTTGTGTCCACATAACCCATGGCAATACTTCTGTTGTCCATGCTGGGTGCTAATGTGCCGCTGGTCACGTATCCAATCTTGTTACCCTCTGAATCATGTACGGTGTAATTTTCACGAGCCACCATCTTATTTGTGTCAATGTTAATACCCACTCTCTTGATCTTGGTTCCATTTTGTAATTGTTGCACGATGATCTCTGCTCCTGGGAAATTCTTTTCCTCCTGACGTCTCTTCCCGATTGTAAAGCTCAAGTTAGCCTCGATAGGAGTGATCTTGTCGTTCATGTCATGTCCCATAAGGCACAGACCAGCTTCTAACCTCAAAGTATCACGAGCGGCGAGACCTGCCAAACGAACGCGTTCGTCTTGGAGTAAAAGTTTGGTTAATGCCACAGCGTGTTGATGGGGTACGCTAATTTCGTAACCATCCTCTCCAGTATAGCCACATCTGCTAACTTGGAGTTGTACGTCCTCGCCTAGTGCGGGTAGGCTCACGTCCAGACAAGACATGAAGGCAACATTACTCATGTTGTGTCCCTCGGGAAGGAGCGAAGCAACGACTTCGGTGGCGACAGGTCCTTGGATGGCTATTAAAGAGTGTCCGTCCATGAATTCGAAGGAGACGTCAGCATTTGGATTCTTTTGTTTGTATTGCTCCAAGCTGGATTTGATGTGAGCAACATCCTGGTCGCAGCAACCTGCGTTAACAACAACATAAAGTAGATCGTCGCTTTTACGAGTTACCATAGTGTCATCCATTATACCACCGTGCTCGTTTGTGAATTGAGTAAGGCGAGCGTGGTTAGGCTTTAGGTCTTTGATGTTACCGGGGACAATACTTTCAATGAAATCTGCACCATCTTTACCATGAATCCTTAAATAATGAGTTGTATGTTTGTGAACTAATCATACCTAATTTGACCCATGTGGGACACGTCGAAAATAGAGGCATTTGTGCGGCAATGATTGTGTTCTTGCTTCATTCCATCTGGGTATATTAATGGCATCTTCCAACCAGCGAATGGAACCATTTTGGCTTTATTCTCTTTGTGGAAATCAAACAAAGATGTTTGCTTGATTTCTGATGTGGCTTGTGAAGAGTGGCGGAAGATAACATTGGGCATACTGCGTAACGCTCTAATAGATATGCATCTTGTCGTTAGCATTATTATTTTGATTTGATTTTTTGTAATGAACTGAGACACTGGTTGTTGAAGACGCATCAATCAGTAATGAAGGGATGATACAATTTAAAAGCATGTGATTAAAATAAAAACTATTTATTATACATGTTATGAAAGTTATTCATTATAAATATCGTGTTCTCTATACACAGCTAATCTTAGCATGTTGCTCTCTTAGATCCACGAAAGGCGAAGTTGATGTGCAATATCTCTTGGTACTACCGCACCAGATTGTATGTCCTTGTATCATAATTTTAATTCCCTCGACGCACTTTGTAATCCAGTCTTCGGTTCCTGCGGTTTGCTGCTCAATCATCCTCAACTCGTCGATGTCTTGGTTTAGCATATCTAGCACTTTGTTTGAAGCATGGCTTAGCGGAATCTCCTCTTCAATCATCAACAACTTTAGCAGATTTGCACTGTTGGAATTACACTCTTTTTCGAATGAGAATAGATCGTTGGTGAAGGACATAACACGGTTGCATAAGAATCTGGCCCTTTCAATGTCTTGTGATTTTTTGTAAGAGAAGTTGTACATCACAGACAGAAGGTCTTGGCAAAGGAATGCAGAACTTGTGTACATTCTGATTTTTAGATATTCATCGATTGGCATGGTTTCGTCGGTAAGGGTTTCGTTTAGACTTGCAGTTAGATATTGTGTGTAACTTTCGGAGAATTTTGACATCCATTCCTCATCTACGTGTAGTAGTAGCCTCTTCCTTACTTCCAATGTGTATTTCAATATGTCTTCGGTTTGTTTGGAACTAATGCTTGAATTAACTTCACCATCCTTGAATGTTGAGCACACATTGTTGACGATTTCCTCCGCCGTCTCCTCAGATAACTCTTCGTCGTCTAGTAGGTCGTCTAAAAAGCAAACGAGGTAGACGAAACAGAGTGCTGATACAGATCTTTCAACTGAAGCACACTTGTAAAGGTGGAATACAGCTGGACAGAAGTTCTTGAAGGCACCCATTTGTCTCTTGTCGTTCGTGTTGAGCACACCACAGTCCACAGCGATGGTTTGGACCTGTTGAATCACTTCCTTGTTAAAGTGACTGTCCTGGGAGAAGAACTCTTGGTCGTAAAAGTGGTCCTTAATCTTTGCAATAAACTTCAAGCCATCACCCTCTTGGATGGTCTCTCCTGATGGCTGTAGCTTGTAGGTACCGTTAACTAGCTTGAGATTGTAGTCCATTGTGATTGTGTGGTTTTGTTGTTGTTTTTGATGAGTATGGGAGCATTTCCTTCCCCTATTTATACGCGTAGCAGAGGGAATCGCAATAATAATGTTACGAGTGAATTACTTTTTTGCTCTTTCATTCCCCACTCGAACTTCATATATATCTTTGCAACATCATTCAGGTATTTTTTATAACCAAAATTCAATAATAGATTTTGTTGTGATTCCGCTTTTTCCATGCCTCCAAGTGTTTCAGTCTAACTCTATGGAGCACGGATAATCTTTGGAACTATTTTCCGATTTCACTCTTTTAGTTAAAATAATCTTTTTTAAAATAGTCAGCTACGGACCAAACTAATTAAACCACTTTTTTTCTATTTTAGAATCACTAATCAGGCAGTTCTGGGATTAATTGTGTTGAACTGAGGAATATTAAGATAAATGCTGGGCGCTTGCGACTTGCAAAGGGAGGAATTGAGTTAAAACGGTTGAGATTTTGGTATTGAGCATAATAATTTGATAAAAAGTTGTACGAATTGAGCCCAATACGTCGGGGAAGCGATCATCTTCTTTCTATATATATAATGATGTTGATGAGGATTTGTTTTGTTGATTTGCAGAGGTTTTTTCAATAACTTAGTACACTCAAAAGGGAGTTTTAGCAAACAGTCGAAGTGACTCCAATAGACAATTAAAGCGTTTAGCGGCTCTCTTGCTCAGTTTAATAGTATTAAGGAAATGCAAAGAGGTTTGAGACCAACAGGACTCTGGGAATACGGACGCTGGGAACCATCATTATTGGAAGTCAACTTTCACAATAAGCAAGTACTCAAATCGGTAACTGTTGGCGTTTCCCTTACAATCAACATCTCGGAAAGTGTGAGTATCAAGGTTGTGGATGGAGCAATGAGCTAACAAAGGCAGGTGGATTAATTATGGAATGTTACTTCAAGAGTACTGGCCAATTTAAATTTTGTACACAGGCGTAAAAATTAAAGTTGTGATGTGCAGAAGTCCTCTTGCAAACACCATGATGCTTTTTAATTATGAAAGTCTCATTACACCATGCACAATTTTTTTTATCACTGTAGAAAATAGTTCGCAATCCAAGCTTGCCTATGGAACTCAACTGAAGCCCTGGAAAGTTTTTGAAGAAGGCTGTCCGCAGGTGTTTGGAAGGTGGCCGCAAAATTTAGAGAGTAAATTATACATCTTTATTGTTTGTTATACGTTACATTTGTTGAATAGGCACGAGTGGTTGATACGTGCTTCTTTAGTAACATTACCAAAACCTAACTCCTTTGTACAAACTCTGTGTTGCTGATTGTGTTGTCGATGGCACATTTTTATAATTGTAGCCCACCCTGTACCTTCCAATTATCCTCTGTATAAATGTTGTCGCCTACTCATTGTTTTGGTTATGGTTTCCTCACGAATGCACCTTCTGTTTCAACAATGCCCCATCATGTTGCTATTAGTTGTAAAGTATTTTTGTAATATAACAAATAATACGTCCAATATCAATGAAGAATAATCGTATAGACACTAGTAAAACTAACACGTGGTTACACGATCAATTCTAAGATGATGAGAGCATCTGCGAAGGGTTGTCTATTGACCGTGCAATGGGCTGAAGCTTCGAAAACAATTTTGGACGATGTAATAACGAAAATAAAATATCCTCCTTCCTTTTTTAAAAAACCAAACCAAATTAGAAGACACTGCCGACGCAATGAATTTTCTATAGTTCTCCCCAATGCATGAAGCTTCTTACCCAGACAATAAATATTAGGCTTTGAAAATTGTAAGGAAATATGCTGATGCCCGAACTTTACATGGACTTTTTTGTTTTACCCTTCAAAAGATACTAAATGTGGATTTTATTCCATCAAAGATGTCAAAGGACAGGTAAACTGTCATTCAAATATTTTAGAAACATGAGGTGTGTGAGTGTTTTGGCAGCGTTGTTAATGATATGTATGAGCTGCCAAGCAAAGGTAGATGCTATCGTTAGATTTCGTGTAGACGACCAGCTAGTAGGTTTGTACTTGAATGGTACAAGAATTCTATCTAGTAATGATATATCTTATACTGAAGTACAGCAGACTTCTATCACTATTGGAGTAGGAGATGTTATTGCAATACATGGATCGGATGGCGGAGGAGAGGCTTATGGCATACTCATCGAAGTGACTGATAAACAACAAAGAATAATAACATCAAGTTCCTCACATTGGCAATGTTGTAGGGCTTCGGAGGGTGCTGATTTTGGCTATAATTTTGCCGGGTTTGAAAACGCAACCTATCCACAATCTGGACCTTGGGGAACAAATTCTACACTTATCTCTAGTAATGCTAAATGGATATGGGCAAAGAACGTTTCTAGGGATGAGAGTATTTGCAAAATACAAATTACAAGCGAAATGTTGAACGCCCTCACACCTACTCCCACTCCAACACCTACTCCAACACGTACACCAACTTCTTCCCCGACACCGACACTTACTCCATCTCCAACGCCCACTTCAACACCTACTCTAACACCTACCCCTTCCCCAACACCAACACCTACTCCATCTCCAACGCCCACTTCAACACCTACTCCAACAAGTACACCTACTCCTTCCCCTTCCCAGACACCTACTCCATCTCCAACACCCAGTCCAACACCTACACTTTCCCCGACCCCAACACTGACACCTACACCCACTCCAACACGTACGCCTACTCCGACATCTACTCCAACATCTACTCCAACTGAAATATCTACTCCAACTGAAATATCTACTCCGTCGCCTACACCAACTTCATCTTCAACACCTACACCTACTCCCACACTCACTCCAATACCTAGTAATACACCCACATCTACAACTACTCCAACATTTATGCCGACACTAACAGCAACAGAAACAAACAGTCTAATTTCAACACCAACACTAACTCCATCACAAACACCCACTCTGACAGATACTCCAACATTGATACCTACACCTACATCAACTTTAAAAGCTGTTTCAGCACCATCTATTAAACTAATCCCCACACAACCGCCTTCACTAACACCAACCGCAACACCCACTCCAACACCGACACTATCTCCAACATCCACTCCAACACCTACTCCAACAATTACACCAACTCCTTCCTCGACACCGACACCTACTCCAACACCTACTCCGACACCCACTCCTACGCAATCACCTGCAAGAGAGGATATTTCTACTCC
This sequence comes from Acrasis kona, assembly GCA_026419775.2. Lineage (NCBI taxonomy): Eukaryota > Heterolobosea > Eutetramitea > Acrasida > Acrasidae > Acrasis > Acrasis kona. The sequence goes on from JAOPGA020000047.1 coordinate 20,111, forward strand.
AGCATCAACACCTTCTATCGCTCCCATCATCACCATCACCATTCCCGTCAAACAACAAATTATCGGTGAAGTACCTGCTGCACCTAGTCTCGACACTACCGTAGTGTTCAGCGGAAAGTCCGGTAACTCAACAGTAACTGGTACCGCTAACACTCAAGAAATCACTCAGAACACTGAAAAGATTTACTTTACTTTCAAAGTAAATAAATATTCTAATTGTCGTGTTTCAGTTGATGTTTATTCATCCACTGGTGCATTTGTTGGAGGTGTCGAATCTGATGTAAATGGCGTTGGTACTTATAGTGTTGACATAACGGTATTGACAAAGAAGCTCATAATTGGAAGGAACTTTGGTAGTGCTTCATTTGGAATTAGATCTGTAACTGCGGAACAACCACTTTATTTACAAACAGATAGCATAGAATTGGTTGTGCAAGCTAAAAAAGCAGATCAGGTTGCTACACTTCCTTCACCGTCAAACTCTTCTTCTGGAAAGTTAAATTTGAACATTATATTGGTCATTATTGTACTACTAATAAACGTATAAAAAATTAAGAACGAAATATGTACTAGTGGTGGGATCTATAGTGATCTCAAATGGGGTAATGGTCTAGAAAATTAAAGACATTGGCATGATTTCCGCTTAGGGTGCGGAAGGTTCCGAGTTCAATTCTCGGTTACCCCCACTTTTAAATGATAACCACAAAATAGAGGTAAAAAACATTGAAAGAATTGTTGTGTTCATTCTAACATCCTATTTAACTTTGGAGGGCCTTGATTAATTGGATCAAATCTGGTCTGTTTCCAATTCTTTTTTCAGGATCTTCTTGAGGGCGTCCAGTGCTTCTCAACAATGATCTGACATCAGCTGGAGTTAACAATTTCTTACCACTGACAGCGCCAGTCTTGACCCAGCTCTGCAGAGCGGCAATACAACCAGAAACACATGGAGTAGCACTGGACGTACCAGAGAAACTCGAAGTGTAAAATTGATTCCTGTCCCGAACTCCATCCCCACGATATAAATCGCCATAACCTATCGAAGCAACGTTTTGTCCCCACCCATGTACATCCACTGCAGATCCATAGTTGGAGAAGGAAAGGCGTTTTGTGCTGTTGCCAGAGCTACCAGCACCCACTAGAATAGCACCCGAGTCAGCTAAGCTTCTGTTAAAAGGGTTCTTCCAATCTGCAGGGAATCCTTGCTAAAAAGAATTAAAATCATATAAACTCGATAAACATACCTCTCCCTTGTTGTAAATTGGATCGTCAAAGTTGGCATTTCCGTTACCAGCAGCTTCGAATACAAGCACGCCTGATTCAGTGGCTACTTTGAGTGCGTGGAAGTTATCTGGCCAATACTCCATGGCGATGACGCTTCCTTGTGGACCGAATGCTTGAATCTCGATCAACATGACGTCACCAGGGTCGACAGCCTTTGCTGCTGCCAAAATGGACAATGGAACATTTGGGAAAGCTTTTTCGTTGTTGTAGCAACTGCCCAAAATCTTTGATTTGGGGGCAATTCCAGTTACACCGAAATCGTTATCATTTGCGGATATAATACCCGTTACTGCGGTTCCGTGATGGAATTCGTCGTCGCTCGCTGGTGTTCCGTAGATAACCTTGCCTTCGGACTCTTTTAAATCTTCGTGCTCAAAAGTCCAACCTCTTTCGACGTCTATGACTTTGACATTCTCTCCTTTACCACCTGGTAGGTCATGAATGGCTTTTACGTTGAAGCCACCTGGACCGTTTAAATAATCTTGTTTCTCAACAAAAAGGGGCGTTTTGTTGGCGTCACGATCTTCAATAATGGATGGATCCTCTGGTAGAGATTTGAGGTAAGCTGCCGTGACAAAGGGTAGTTGGAGGAGTTGACTTTGTAGTCTTTTTTGCTCTTGTTGATCATTGTTGTTACTCTTGGGATCATAAGGAGCAAGGTCAACGTTAATGTACCTTGATAATTGTTCAAGAGATTGGGAAGGGCCGTTCATGGAGTTTGCAAAGTGCTTAAAAGTCTCATCATCAACGGTGTGTTTCAAGGTAATTCTTTCTGAGTCGAAGTCGTTCTGAGACATGAACTTTCTTAATAGTGGCAGGTCTCCTCTATTTGCAACTTGGACAACAAGTTGATATTTTGACTCACATATCGCCAGTGTTGTGAGAAGTACCACCAAGGTGATTAGTGCTCTCATTTTGAAATAGTAATGAACATTGATTTCGGTTCAAAACTATCTTACAAAGATCCATCCAATAGATCCAAGTTTGAACTGAGCAGAAGTCATTGTCTTTGCTAGTCTAATTTAGAGAGGAGCGACTTGATATTTAATTTCAATCATGCAACATGTGGATCAGACATTGGAATCAGAATCGCGACCACCAACTGACTGTAGGTAAGTCAAAGACACCAGCATAGATAAACCAGCTATGTCGAGAGGGCGACTTTGGATAGCTGAACAATGAATAAATTTGTTCAACGTTGCAAATTAGTGTAGTTTATTTTAGTACTTTCCTCTTAGCATACTGCTTGCTATACTCTAATGGGTGCAAATGCTTTCTTGAGGAGCACTTACATTTCCTCGTTACATTCTATGGGTAGGGACACGGATAAAGTTGTGTTTAAAATTTAAAATGTTTTAGTTTTGTGACGGCGTAATGGTTCGTTCTTCCTGTGGCATCATTTCAAATTTCTGTGTGGGAGGTGGTGTTTCTGAAATGGCGAAATATTCGGCGTTGGTAATTGGATGTTGTGATAAATGTTTAACGATCTTCAAAGGTTGTGTGTTTATGAATTTTGTAAACCGAGGGCTCCTTGTCCGACCAAAATAAACTAAATCAGAATGGGGGTTGCCAGTTCGAAACTGGAGAAGGCTCTTGGAACAGATTTCCCCGACAGCGAACGATATTTCGGTTTGGATAATGTATGTTTAGTTATTACTACCATCTAATAATGAAGTTTGGGAATACATGTTATGTAAATAGTGTAGTGCAAAGTCTTTATCACTGCCAAACATTTCGAAAAGAAGTTCTAGACAACCAACAAAAGCAACCGATCGATGTAAATAACATGCTAACCTCACTCGCGGAACTATTTCAAATACTAAACAGTCAGGTAATATAATCAATCTTCTACTTTTATAACGTCTGAATAGAAAAAAAAAACAGGTTCTGTTGCTCCAAAGAAATTCGTAGATCAATTAAGGAGCGAAAGTGAACTATTCAAAAGCAACATGCATCAGGATGCACAAGAGTTTCTAAATTTCCTGCTAAATGCAATTGTTGAGAACTTGCAAAAGGCAGCCAATAAAGAGGAATCTAAGAAGACTCTATCAGAAGATGCAAACAAAGTTCAGAATAAACAGGGCAAAGCCAAGCAAACATGGGTCCACGATATATTCGAAGGGAAAATGACCAACGAGACAAGATGCATTTGTTGCGAGCATGTATCATCAAGAGAAGAAAGCTTTTTCGACCTGAGCGTTGACATTTGCCAAAACTCCTCACTAACACAATGCCTTAATAACTTTTCATCCATGGAGACATTACGGGGCAACAATAAATTCCACTGCGATAGATGTAATTCCCTTCAAGAAGCACAAAAAAGTATAAAAATTAAAAAACTACCACAAGTCATGGCCATTCAACTCAAAAGATTCAAGTATTCGGAAGAAATACAGAACAATAAAAAATTGAGTTACAGGGTAGCCTTTCCGTTTGAATTAAAAATGTGTAATACAAGCCAGGACTGCGAAAGTGATCCCGACACACCTTACGAGCTGTTTGCTGTTGTGCTGCATGTGGGTAGCGGTCCGAATCATGGCCATTACAAAACTGTTGTTAAGAGTTGCGGAAAGTGGTTGTTGTTTGACGATGACTTGGTTGATCTGGTAGATGAAAAGTATGTGAGGTCTCTTTATGGCTTCCCCAACGACTTTAACGGAACTTCCGACACGGGATACATTTTATTCTACAAATCCATTTCACATGACAAGGAAGTTCAACATGTAGAGAAAAAGAATGAACATTATGAGGAATAAATAAATATGTTTAATAACTAGTTTACATTTCTTTTTGTGTCTTGTTTCTTAAATTTGACAAGAAGGGTCTTGATTTGATTGTTATTTTCTAATTGTACATCTTCAGCCAACAACGACATGGTTTTGACTTGTTCCACTGGATCACTCCACCACCGGTCAAAGCTGAATTTCGAGAATTGTTCTGCATCAGCAGCGGCTAACCGTACGATGGACTTGTGCTTATCTGAGGAAGGTGTAATGGACACCAACTGAATACCTTCGGGTAATGTGCTCTTAACGGCTGAATGTGTGACTTGATTGTTCTTCTTGTATGCTTCTATGGAAGGAAAAGTATTTGGGGATACTTGGCCCTTCTAGTGATGATAGAAGGAAGAAGCAGGTGAGAGGGTGATGTGAGGATCTAATTTTCCTGCTAATCATGTTGTGGTTGTTTGAGAGAGCATCTAAGGAGAGTCTAACTACCACCTTCTCTTTTTCTAGTGGGTATTCCCATTCTAGTCTTCCATCTCTATTCAGGACAGCACTCACTGTGCTGTTTACGATCCATGATGAAAATTGTAGGTCGGAGGAATCATCTTGTAGGACGACTGCGTCAGATCCTAATGGATCATAACGCTCTGTTTTGAATATGGTCTTCTCAGGTAGAAATGAGTTGCTTGATTTAACATTAAACCTTATTGTCCTAAGGAAATTAGCTTCACTAGGTGGACCAACGGAATGTTCAATCTCAACCCAATTGGCATCTTGCTCAAAAGAGTCCTCGCCTACAGAATGATACAATCTAATTACTCTTGATATACCAATTGATGGGCATTGTTGGATTATTTGTTGCACAGCGGATGATGTCCTTTGGCACGTCCACTTTTGACAATCTGCTGAGGACGATGATGCATCGGACTTGTGAGAAAGTAGATCCTGCCTAATGGTGACTACAGCTCCATTTTTCAAGTTATTTATGTTCAAATCGTCTCCTCTCACTTCGACCGAATAGAATTCATTTGATAAATTTTCACAAAAAGTCTCTTCTTGTTCTCCATCGTTACTTTTGATTGGAGTAGACCTTAGTTGCGTATGCAGTACCTTTAGAAAGTAGGTAGAATAACCAAGAGCAGGTACTTTTTTGTTGGTTTCAAACTTGAGCTCAAAGAGTTCTGGTCCATACGGAGAAATATTATAGTTGAGTACTTTGTGGTTGAGTTCGTCCAAGACCGTTATGTCCCTTCTATTGACCACCAACGACATGAAATGTTTCCTGGGATACTCTAAGCTGTTGAAAATGACAATAGGCACTAGATCGTTATTTTTTAAATTTCGCAGATAAGAAGGGTGAGAGCTTGATAGAATATACTGAGGTTTTGTTGTTGAGATTACTTTTGACAGTTGCACTCCAGTCTCAGAGTTTTCATCTTGACTGGTGTGTGATATAACCGCTACAGTGTCCCTAGTCCTATGTAAGGATGAAGAAGACCCCAACGCTGCCTTCTTCAGCTTCATGATGTAATTGTTAACGTTGGAGATTTGATGTTTGTTTAATGTAGGCCAGTCAATGTTGTAACTGTGTAGATTTTGAAAGTACTGGTTGAATGAAGAGATTTTCATTTCTATCCCAAAATCACGAGACGTCAACTTTGATATCAAGTTGGCGAGGTAGATGTACATATCGCCATTCAGTACTGGAATAGGTATCAAAACATCCTTAGTACGATAATGCTGCGATAATTGAATGAGTTGGGGTATGAGTTCGTCCGCCATTCTTTCAAACTCGACTTTTGACAAAAGTGTGTCAATAATCGAAGAATTTCCGCACGATGTGCCTTGCATCAAGTGCGTAAAAATACTCGAGTTTGTACTCTCTTCTATCCACATGAACTGAGTGCGCTTTTCCATTAAGAGCTGTTCATAAAGTTCATCTTCCGATCCAAAAGAAATTTGATTTTTGAATGGTGCGGCAGCGTTTGACTTGGTCTGAGAGAATAAGGCCCCATCTTCGGACCAACCGGATATTTCAAGATCTGCTCTAGGTATCCGCAAAGTATTTGTAAGAACATTTATCCCCCTCGTCAACTCTTCAATGTTAACCCTTTCGTCGGAGATTGATGTATGGCGAGGGCTGTACCTCCCGTTAGCGAATAAAATTTTTTTATTCCGCACTAGCTCTTTAAGAGTATTTTGATTCTCTCTTGATGCTTGTCTCCACCAATGTTCGAAAAGCGAAGCGTCCGTCCAAGTAAATCGTTGCAAGTCGTTCGACGATAGTGTGTTTATAATATCGTTTAGTAAATTGTTTGTTCCGGTGTCCGAGCAGTGAGAATGAAATACGAAATGTACTGATGTATTCTTCATTTTAACAAATGCGCTATACTCTGTTGCACTACACCGTATAAGCAATGTTATTATTAAAGCTAGTGAAGGGACTATGTGTTGGCTGCTATGAAACCAAACCATTAATACGTTCGAAGTAATCTTTTTCCAAAAACCACCGTAGTTATAGGCTCAACGCTATCGGAAAAGGATAAATTTATTATTAGGAGATACAAATTAGTACCAACCCTATAGTATTATTTCATATTTATTCAATATTTGTGCGAGGAGTTTTGGGATTTTTCACGTACTGTAAGGTGATGAAGTATTGATGTTGCACTATTAGTGTGGTGGAGATTTATGGAATAAAATATTGTTGTATAATTATTTTCTATGTCATTTTCAACAAATAACATGAAAGCAACCCAACGTTTTCTTTATGAAATAGAGCAGTAATACAGTTACAATAATAATTACTAGTTATATAAGATGCCAATTATTATTCTAGTTGGGACCATAAGTATAATCTTACTGATTATAAATAGTGACATCACATTGCGACCAAACTCAACAAAAAAATACAATCAAACCAACACTAAACAAGCAAAGAACCACTGCAGAACCGCTTTATCACAAATAATAAGCTTTATTGGAGATTACAGGCTACGACCACACTACAAGAGAGAGCACAGAACATAATCAAACTTACGTGAATATTCATGATGCAACACAAAGGACGACTTAAATACATCAACAAGAGACAATGAACGACGCCTTTAGATAAAAGAAGGTTAGGGAGAGATTACTCTCCCTTTACAAAAGAAGATTTTAAGGGAAATTGTTTCCCTTAACGAAGATTGTTACCACCAAGATCCGAAAAACTTACAATAAATACTGACCGATTTCTAAAGTGATCTTCGCTTCATTACATAATTCTTGAACCATAAGGCTTTTGGAAAGTATAAATGATGCTATATTCTAACAATTGAATTCTCTCCTAAAGCTTGTTTAGGTTCATTAGGTGTTCTTGATATGAGTATTTGAACGGGTGTATTCTCATTCAATGGGTTCTAGAATTCAACGATAAACTACATCCAATTGCTCATACAGTCTGATTGACTAAAGTTTTGTAAAAGTCTGTGGTTGTGAAAATGTTTAGGAACACTTTTAGATTTTGTACAAGCTCCTTGATACGGCAACACCAGTCTACTGTGCAACCCATAGTAAGAGAATGGCACAAACTTAAAGCAGTACCAGGACCTAAGATTCCGGAAAAGGATGTTGTTCACGATAGAATTAAACTAATACCAAAAGAGAAAGCAGAGTATTTGTTCGAGAAGTACAGATGGAGGATCAATAAAACACCGCTACATCTTTTGGTAACCGTACTAGAAGAACATCCTGGAATGAGTGCTCAACAACTCTACGATAAAACCTGCGAGATTTATCCCGGTGTGTTCCGCGGTAAAAGAATGTTTAAAACAGATCTAGACAAACTTCGGTTGGGTGGATATGTTGTGGTTAAAAAGAACCCCATTGCAAAACAACTACCAAAGAACTATCAAGGTTTCATTTACACGATCAACTGGAAGTTAAAGAGACTGATTGTGAAGCAGACATTATTGTACGGTTTGGAGCAAGAAGCACTTTTAGAAAAAGAAAAGGGACAACAAGAAGAAAATAAATCAGGGGAGGAGAATGTAGATGTACAAGAAGGACAGCAACAACAACAACAATAAATGTAAAAACAACTTTAAAAAAAATTTATTTTTTTGAACCTAGGTGATGCTGACAGGGAGTGAGGGGATTGAGGAACTTTTCCCAACAATGGTGTATTTGTGCTAGACAATTTCGTCACCATTACAGAAGCTCCATTCCACGCCATCAAATTAGTTTGAATCACATTTGTCTTGTGCACCCTAATCTTATCGAACAAATCTCTTCCCTCCCTATGTTGCGCATATTGCCACAGCTCGGAGCACAACCTTTTAAAGAGACCAGTATACATGCTACAACCGCCACACACAACAACATTGTTAACAATCAACTTTCTATTATCAATTTCGCAACTATAAATGGATTCATAGACTGCTTTCATGATTGATTCACCTTCATTATTAGATTTGAACAATTCTTCTAATGGTTTAGTTCTCATTACGTCCACATCTATAGATATTCGCTCGTCGTCCTTACAATAGTACGTAAGGTGATTCTTTATCTTTTCTGGTTGTTTAATTTTCGGTGAGGTCAAGGACCTGAATCTAGGGTTGTTAGTTGAGCTCACAATTTTGAGTGAGGTTGATCTGACACGGTGTTTTGGAGTAATGGGTGACCGAAGCGAAGATGTCTTTGAGGGGATTATGGGCCAAGGTCTTGGAGTGTTATCCACTCTTTTGGATAATAAAGCTTGTTGGTAAATTGTTTTGGGGTCACAGTAGCATATTCTTACGAGAATGTCCTCGAGAACACTCGTGTTTTTTAGAGCGTTTGAAAATGTCAAATGTGGGTTTTCGTCGACGATCATTTGCTTTAGTTTGTCCAAAACGTTTCGAGATCCTATCGATATAATGCGTAGAGCAGTGGATATTACTTTTCCGTGACATATTGGTAGTACTCTTGTTTCGTTGAATCCAATGTCTATTACTAAACCGCTGTCCTGTGCAGTCGAAATAAGGGAGCAGAACTGTGTTTGAAGATAGATGGGAGGCTCTGTTAGCGATGTGTTGAATGTTCGAATTTCCGCATTGAACGTGTTCTTGATCGTCACTTCGTGAATGTTGTAAATGTTTAAGAGTACGTATATTACAAGAAGTTGATCGCTGTTCATGTACAATGCTTTGAATACTTCGGTTATTAAAGATCTTATTTGGGCACTCAATTCTGTTTGGACAAGTTCCACCTCGCTAATTAGGTTAGATTGAGTTTTCAAAATGTGCTGGCTTACCCAATTAACAGCTTGTGCAGATAAGGTTGATTTATCAATATTCTACGAGGAACTCCCTCTCCTGTAAATCCACATTTTGTGTAAGTTGATCCAATTTCTACGATTACACCACCTTCTGCATGAAGTAGATCCCAGCCCATTAGACTTTAGTTGTTCAATCTTACAAAAACTCAATTGAAAGTACTGACTAGTTATCACTGTTTGATGCGAAAAGAAACTTGTGGATTGGTGCAAAAGTTCTATCTGTAGATTGCAAGCAGTGATATTTAAATACATCCAGTATTACCTTGAAGCCAACTTGGTTGAGCGCCACAAAACCCGGCAAAAATAATACCGTTGTCATTGTGACAGCATGTACATTAAGAACATCGTCATCCAGGGTTTCAAGACTTATAGAGATCAATCGTTCGAAGATGAACCATTCTCACCAAAGAACAACGTGATTGTTGGAAGGAACGGAAGTGGAAAAAGTAACTTCTTCAATGCAATCATTTTCGTCTTGAGCGAAAAGTACTCCAAACTAAAAGCGGAAGAAAGGCAAGCTCTACTACACGAGGGTGTTGGTAAAGCAGTCATGAACGCATTCGTAGAAATCATTTTCGACAACAGTGATGGAAGACTTCCAATTGAAAAAGTACTTTTAATTTCAATCTTGTTTACTAAATCAATACAAAGCCTGAAGTATCAATCAGAAGAACAATTGGTTTGAAAAAGGACGAATATAGAATAGATGGAAAAGCAGTGTCTCAAAGAGAAGTCATGAACTTGTTAGAGAGCGCAGGATTTTCAAGTAGTAATCCATACTACATTGTGGAACAAGGAAAGGTTTGTGCTGACGATCAACATTCTTTTCACACATACAGGTCACCACATTAACCAACATGAAGGACAATGAAAGAGTTGAACTTTTAAAGGAAGTGGCCGGTACAAGAGTATATGATGAGAGACGCAAAGAATCGACCAAAATCATGAACGAAACGGAACAAAAAAAAATTCGCATTGATGAAGTTTTAACCTATGTCGACGAAAGATTAACAGAACTTGACAGGGAATCAAAACAATTGAAAAAATATCAAGTAAGCGTCAATCATTGATTCGTTTCCATTCAACCCATGTACTATAGAAACTAGATCAAAACAGAAGGTGCATCGAATACACATTATACGATAAGGAATACACCGAAGCCTCTTCGAAATTAGACGAATTGGAAAAGGAAAGAACGGACTCACATGACGTCACCAGCGAATTACATCGTCAACGCATCACCTCTCACGAACAAGTCAAGAATCTAGAAAAACGCCTCAAACAAGTCCAACTACAAAATTCAGATCAACGCAAACAACGTGAAATTTTAGAATCAGATCGTCAAGAAGCCATCAAGCAACGTACGGAACTCGATCTGATGCTTCAAGATTTACAAGAAAAGGCAACCAACAGCGCCGCCACGCGCGAACAAGCCCAAAAGGAATTAGATCAACTCAACGAGGAAATTCAAGCCACCCAAGTCGAATTAAACCAAAATGTAATTCCTAGATTCGAAAGACAATACAGAGAAGAAACAGAAGCGCGCAACACTCTAAAAGACAAGGAGAGGAGGATAAAAGCGTTATATTCCAAACAAGCCAGAAATCGATTGTTCGCCAATGCACAAGAGCGCAATCAATGGATCCGAAATGAAATTGCCAAAAGAGAAAAGGTGATCGATACCGAAACAAGACAAGTAGAGAAGCTCCAACGAGACGTTCAAACCATAAACGATCGAAATGCAAACGTTCGAGAATTACAATCGGAACTAGTTTCCAAATTAGATGCACACAAGAACGAATTGTCTCAAATCATGACCAAACAACAGGAGCTCAAATCGAAAAGAGACGAACATTTGGAACTACGAAAAGAGTTGTGGAGAGATCAAACCGAATTGACCAAATCCATTCAAAATTACAAAGAATTATTAAATCACGCCCAACAAAAATTAAGCGCCACCACCAGGCCAGACGTACACAAGGGCATTCAATCCGTACAAAAACTATCCAGAGAACATTTCGTACAAGGCGTCTACGGACCAGTGATCGATAACATCAAAGTGAGCGATGCTTACAAACGAGCAGCAGAAGTAACTTGTTCGTCCGCACTGTTCAACGTGATCGTAGAAAACGACCAAACGGTGGTCAAATTGCTCGACCTGATGAAGACGACCAATGCACCAGGTAGAGTCACTTTCATACCGCTCAATCGAATCAATCCACAACCCACCAAGGATAACCTCGACAAGAACTTTGTAAAATTATGGACCAAAGTACAGCCCAGAGACGTTAAATTCCAACCCATCGTTCAATACTTGTTCGGTAAGACCTTCGTGGCACGTACGGTCGAAGAAGGATCTGCATTTGCGAGAGAACACGACGTGGATTGCGTGACGCTCGACGGAAATCAAATCAGTCGCAAGGGAGCGCTGACCGGTGGTTTCGTAGACGATCGTCACAGTCGATTGTCGGCTCAAGAAAAACTAAACGAAATCTTATCGAAGGGAAACGAAGAGAACGAAAAGAAGAACAAATTATCGTCTCGGTTACAAAACCTGGACGCAAGCATCTCTCAAACCGTTGCCGAATTGTACAAGCAAGAAGAATTGATGCACGTGATGAGAAATACGACTCAACAAGAACAAACGGACGTGAAGGTGCTGTCTCAAAAGCAAAAGAATGACGTGGAGCTGTTGGAACAATTAAAAAAAACACTGGTCGCCAGTCAAGATCGATTGAGAGAAGCCACGGCCAACGTTGTGGTCTTGAATAACGACCTGAATGCAGATTACTCCGATACGTCGCTCACTGCCGCCGAACAAGAATCATTGAATCGATTGTTGGAGGAGAAGGAACAATTGGAGAGGAGCATCGGCGCAGCGATGGAAAATCGCATCGCTGCGGAGAACCAAAAAATAACGCTGCGAACGAAACTCAATTCCAATCTGACGGTAAGAGCCAGCGAATTAGAATCTAGATTAAATGCATCCATCGTGAATCAAGATTCCGAATCTCTTTTATTGAACAAGGAATTAGAGAGCACCAAATCGCTGATCCAATCCATTCAGGACAAGCAATTGGAAATTGATTCGAATTTGGAATCGAGCAATAAGGATTTGGATCAGATTCAATCCCAATTGGATGCTCATCGTCAAGAAGAATTGACCAGCATAAAAAAGATTCAAGACCAAACCAACTCGTTCGAACGAATCATGAACAAGAAGAAGATTTTGAATCAAAAGAAGGAAGAAAGCATGAGCAAGATTAGAGAATTGGGTGCCATTCCAAAAGAAGTCGCCGATTATTCCGAAAAATCTGTTCGGGAGCTACACGACGATTTGCACTCCACCAAGGAATCGCTCAAGAAGTTCGGCGTCATCAACAAGAAGGCTTTGGATCAATACGAACAATTTACCGATCAAAAGAAACAATTTGGTGCCAAAAAGATTGAACTGGATCAAGGCTATCAAGCCATTCAACGATTGATCCAAACGCTAGATCAACGCAAGGAAGAGGCCATCACCAGGACCTTTAAACAAGTTAGCAAGAATTTCGAACAAATCTTTAAGGAATTGGTGCCGGAGGGAAGCGCAAAGTTGGTCATGAGGAACAAACAAGATTATACTCAAACACAGGGCGAAGATAGCGACGATGACCAAGAGCAACAAGGCGGAGATCAAGTGGGTAATATAGGCGGAGTCGGTATTCAGGTTCAATTCACGGGCGACGACAAGCGACAGGACATGCAACAATTATCGGGTGGTCAGAAGTCGTTAGTGGCGCTGACGTTGATATTTGCCATTCAGAAATGTGACGCTGCTCCCTTTTACTTGTTCGATGAAATTGATTCGGCATTGGATAGTGCTTATCGTACTTCGTTAGCTAGATTGATTCAGAAGCAAGCTGATGGGGGAACTCAGTTTATTACCACCACGTTTAAGAATGAATTGGTTGAACATGGTGATGAGTGGTATGGCATTACTCATCAGAATAAATTATCCAATATTCATAAAATCGATAAACAAGGTGCGTTGAAGGTGCTGCAGGAGGTGGAGCAGATTGAGAAGGAACCAGGCGTTGAGCAGCAGCTGGAGGATGAGGAGGATGATGATGACGATGAAGAGATGGATGAAGATGGTGAGGAGAAGGATGGCAAAGATGATGATGCAATGGATCAAGATGTATAAAATTACTTGTTAATGTTTATTTGTATTTTTGATTGTTCTGTTAGGTCGTGTAGACATTTTACAATTTGTTTGGCGCTGTCTTCGTCGTAGGCAATGAGCAACCATTGCTTGTTGGCATCCATGAATTTAACATGGAATGCACAATTGTTTGTCTTGTGTAATACGACGGTTCTTACTGATTTGATGTCCTGTGCTTCCTTGTATTTGGTGGATCCTTCCTTGTAGGTGCGTAACTCTACGGTTGCATCGTAACAGTTTTGGACCACCGCCAACACTAATCTCTTCTCTCCGAGCGCACCCAAGAAGCTTTGCGTGCGTACTGGAAATCGACTCAACACTAGATAACTGGTGTCATTAAAGTGCGAATCAAAATCTTCGAGAGATCTTGCAAGTGGCGTGTCATAGCCGTTGTTAGCAGGACTGGACTCGTTATTATCAGGGAAATAATTTTTAATGACAAGAGAACTAGGTGCCAAATCCTTCAACCGATTTTGTTTGTCGGATGAAACGGATTTTGGTACATCTTGTTCTAAAATAGATTTGGCATACATGTTTATTTTTACATCATCCGACTCCGTCACCGGAGTTCCAGCAGAACCTACCTCCATTCCATGTTCCATGCGCATCTTCTCCCTCATTCGAATCCTAAATTTATCTTCGGGTATTTTACATAATTCAAAATCTAGTCCAGACCGCTCCACTTGTTTCAGTATATCTTCGTATTTGACTGGTAGTGAGTGGTGCTGTTTATTCTTGCGGACAATCTTTTTGCACATTTTAATGCTGGTAAAGTCAACTTCTTGTTTTTCCTTTTTTAACCGAATAATGGCCTCTTCATCACCGAGTGATTTGTAATACAAAGATCTGATACTATAAATAGCTCTTTGTAATCTGATGTCAGTCAACCTGTGTAAATCCACAGACAATGCATCACATGAATCTTGAGTGAAGATGGAGTCGGGTTGACCGAATCGGAAATAGCACGTGGAGTTGTCTGTCGACATTTCAATGACTTTTCTGTTGGTCAACTTCAAATCAACAAGGTCGCTGATTCTTAATTTTAATTTTTCTTCGTAGTTGACCGAAACGAACCAAATGAAATCTTTCGTGAGATACATCATCATGGGTCGGTATGGCTTATCTTCATCCTTGTTTTGATGTTTACAATCTCCAAAAAAAGAATCCATCAAGACCTGATTGAGTAGATCAGAGCTTTCAAAGTGACGTGTGAACCGAAAGTTTCTTTTTTGTAACATTATTTCTAGTTGATTCGCCATGACGTCTGGCGCATCGTATGTGCTCTTAAAGTTGATTGGCGTCAGCGGAGAGCTTGGCGAAGAGGCGTTGGATGTGACGGCTGTGAATGTTGATAACGAAGGCGAAACTAATGAAGGTGATGTGTTGGGAGATAAATCTATGGAGTTTGGCGTGTCGAATGAATGTTTCGTTTGAATGATTAGTTTCATTTCGTTTCCCAAGTTTGGTTGGTTGGATGGTGTGGTTGGAATGGATCCTGCTTCGCTGATGGATGATCCTGATAATGTATCTGCGTCCAAACTTAATTGTCTTGAATGTGTAGTTGGTGTGTCCTTGATGGATGTTTCGGTTGCTGATCCGTCCAGCTGGTTTGATGTGCTCGATTGTTCGTCGTCTAGTTGGTTCATGTTAGCAATGTCACCGTCAGAGTTGGATGCTTCGCTTGACTCTTGATTAGAGGGTTCGCTCCCTTCGTCGAGCTCTTCTGTCATGGCTTCGTCTTCTGCAACTGTGATGGGCGCACTGATCATTGGTTTGAGGCAGTCAAGGAATAATGTTCTTTCATTTTCGTTATTAAACACAAATAGAAATGTATTGTTCTTCTCGGTGTCCTCTTGTTCTCCCTTCAAGACTATTGTCATTCCTCTTCCTGAAATGTCCTCCTGCATACTTGAACAAATCTTTTCAATGAGCGTTGAATCGATGGCATGCTTGGTTGTTTTTCCTAAAAGCCTGCTTACAAACAGAATGAGTACCTTGTCCTTTTTTTCGAAAAGTATGTAAATATGGCCTCTTTCGTAGACGGAGAAGCCAATGTGGGTGATTGATTGTGTCTTCTCTATGCTGCATTCCTGCTTGTATGCTTCCAAGTGTAAAGTTTGGTCAGCTGGTCTGAACTCTCTTACACAGGGCGTGTCGATGAAGATTTCTGATATTTCCTTCCTGAGGGATAAGTTTGTGTCGTCGTCAGGTAATTCAGTCCTGACGGACCTTGATTCTTTATGTTTCGGCACTTCGCTTAGAATGTTATCCCTAACTGGTTCATTTTGTTGGTTAATATGCCTTATAATCTCGCGAATGGGGTTAACCCAGTCCATCATCACACGTTCATCTTCGGCACGCAAGTAATAGCATCTAGAATCAGTTATGATTTTGAACACGCGAGATTCTCCAACTTGTGCATGCTCAGGTGCCTCCGCAATGTGAACACTTGGACGAAGAATGATTTCTCCTGCTTTCTCCTTTGCTGATGCACTTTGTTTTTTATAATACTCAATTCTATCCTCGTATAAGACGAAAAATCGCATCTTCCAATTTTTCACCTTGTGGCCCTCCTTCTTCAGCCAACCGCTATGGATGGCATCCCTTTGGTCCTAATCAATGTAAGGTCATCAACAAACAAAATCTCACCATCGTGATGTAATCGGATTGTTGTAATGAATAGCCGAAGAGCTTGTCAGAAAATTTTTTATTTAAAACCTTACACCATTCTCAATGAGGGGTATTGACTAACATTAAGTGTCAAAAGTACGTATGGGTGGAACTCCAATCCGTGTAGTTGTCCGAAAGATGCCAAACTTTGGTCATCAACAGTTGTTGGCTGGTCAAGCATCAAATGCTTAAAGTTCTCCTTAAAGAATTTGTGTACTTTCGATTCATTCTTTGTAACATGCAATAAAAGACTGCAGAATTGTGGTGGCAGACCATAGCGGAGAACGCTTTCAACAAACACTCTAACAGCTTTTAAGTGCAACCATGCGCTGTAACACTCGCTAAACGCTGTTTTGGTCCACTCATTCAAGTCTCTTCTACTGACGATGACTTTTTCTTTTAGATCCTCTGCTTCCATTTGAGCCAATTCGTATTTCGATGAGTCAAAGTCAAAATCACGTACCACCCATCTCCTACTTGAGATACTACAAGCCTTCTTGAAGTCTTGAGCTAGCTTCTTAAGTAAAGAGACACCATACAAAATCTGGTCTCCTTCCTCAGCAATCTTATCCAAACTTCCTGGAACAACGCACATACCAACAGTGTGTTGGAAGATTTCGGAATCTTGTACCTCCTTAACATCTTCTACTGTCAAGTCTTCGTAATTGGTCTCAAACTCTATCTGGTCCTTCTTGGGGACAACAACAAAAACGGTCTGTAAGTACTCAGAATCTTTGAAGTGAACGTGCTCTGGTCTAATCATTCCATCTAGAGATCTGGTTGAAAGAGGACCTGAGGTCTTTCTCTCAATAGCACTAACATTGTTTCTAAGCATTTGATACTCACCAACCTTCACTCTGAGCTCTTCATCATATCGTACACATTTCTTCAAGAGCATGTTTACAGTGTCGGGTAGGGACTTGGATAACAAATATTGATTTTCATCCCAAACAAAAAAAGTGGTGAAAACCTCAGCGGATACTGCACTGTCAAGCTAGAATCAAATATTCAACTTACAAGTTTGTTCGTTTGGTAAAACTACTGTGGGCACTACGTCAGACTCGTCAACTTCGCTAACTTCAACTAATGTCCTTAGCACCTTAGCCATAATGCTTTCAAGAGTCTGGTCATGCTTCGCTAGGTCATCACCCAAGCACATCATTTGTTCGAGGGCTCCGGGTTTCAATTTGGGCACTCTAAACTCATAGACGTCACATAGCTTTTGTTCCTGGAGCTGTTTTTCTATAGATTTAAAAGTCTTTTTTTGAGAGTCTTCGTAAGGAACGCTAACTATCCACCACACCATAATTACTCGTCGTTGTGATTGCCTAAAAATGAACAGCCAACCGATAAATTTTGTAACGGGCAAGAAATTCATCACCACCAACATCGATTATAATATCTAAAACATGTTTACTTCATACATTCAGCTTCGCAAACGCGTTAAAACTCTCGCCTAACTTGATAACAGCCTGTCTGGTGTTAATGTCCGCTATATTGCGTCCAGAGCGCTATAAGTAGGTCCTTTAGGTCTCACTGGGCTTCCATAGTCATCTTCTTGTATAACAATTGAATCATCTTCTGATGCGAGAAAACTATTCTTTGTGTTTTCTTTTTGGAATTGCTTTTCTTGCTCTTTTGTTGTGTAAAATGAACACAAAATCTTCGGGTGCTGGATTTCGGTCGTCTTCTTGTTATCGGTTTGGATCAAGACTACTTCTAAATGTTGCATCACCTCGTCTTTTACCTTGAACTGCACACCACGCTTACTAAACTTGTTTTCGTTTTGGCTCTCTAAAAGTTTTTGTATTTGACTGTGACTACTTTCAGTTATGACTCTTTTGGTTTTAAAGTAAACGATTATTCCAATGATCAGGGTCACAAAACCGACCACCTCACATGCTATGCATGATGCTACAATCGCCGTCCTGTGTTGTGCGGTTTCTGCTATGGCAAGTGTAGCGAGGATTGAAAAACCTACAATCATCAACAGTACTATTTCTGTTAATGATCCACAAACATGTGTGACTTACTTCCAAGGGCAATCAATATCCGTCTTCTTATTTTGTTCTTTTTCACAGGTTTCGTAGCATTTTTGTGAATGTGATTTATTTGACTAAAAATATTATCAAACTCTGCACTGCTAACATCTTTTAACTTCAGTTTGATAGGGTATTGAGCGTCATAGCACTCCTTTTCTTCGTTCCAATGATACGTATAAACGTTGTGATGGTGGTACTCTGACATTTTGTGTTACAATAAAAACAGGATGAAGGCTTTGTGAAGTATTTCCCATGACGAAGATGGCAAACTTAAATCAATGAGTTTTTGTACTGTAAAATCTGCTTTGGATATGACCTAAAAGACAATGATTACATTTATTAAACAAAGATTTTTTATTCATGAATTAACATCTTTGCGACGATAAAAGCAGCCACTTCCCTATTTGAATAATATTTCAAATGAACATCACCACTCACAAAGTATTCATTCATTTGTTGGAATACATCAGGTTTTGTAATGTGATCTATTCTTTGATAGTCTGACAAACTGTTCTCAACCGCTTTCACATCCTGTATTGATAGTTTTGGCTCCTCTTTCTCTTTGCTTTCGACCGATGTTTGAATGGTGGTGGTCGTTACTTTCACCCAACCGTCATTTTGCTTATCATTGTTAACATTTTAATGAAAATATTGATAAACTTACTGCTGGACCTTCAATGTTTGTTTTTGTCGAAAACATATTAACTAAAGAACTCCATTTTTCTTTTGTACTTCTTGTCCATCCTGAATGATGCTGCTGTGGTTGAAACACTGATTTTACGTCAAGAGGTTCTAATCTATTTGTGTTAATGTGAATTAATCATGTTGACTCACTTTGAAAATCGTTCATCAAGATGGGGGTCAATACGATAGGCGACTGGATCAAATGGATGGAATACATGATATAAACTTGTCCTTTTAAGGAGTCTTTTATGGTCAGAAAGAGTATCCGTGTGATGAGTGGCGGCATATCGTAGTGTTAAAAACAATCCAAGTGGTGAGCCAATTAGAAATGCATTCTTGGTTTCAAAATGGAGAACTGATGTATCTGAATTTTCGTTGCTAAAGTATAAGCGCAAACTGAAACAAATGCAATGCATACAATTGTAATGTGTCAAATGCTACTACAGAGCCCAAAGAATGACCGAATAAGTGCACATTTACATTCCTGTTAGGATATTTTTGTCTTTCTTGTTCGACGATTTCATTAAGTTGCTTAGATACGCTCTTAACAAAGAACAGGTTACATTGCAAGTTTTTGCTAGCTTACACTTCTGACCTCTTTACCGACACCGCTATTTAAATACATCAGGACATCAATCGCAGTATTGTTTGCCAGATGACGCATGTATGAAACGCCTTGTTTATATGTAACAAGGTCTAACATCCGGTCAACACCATGTTCTGCTCTAACTCCACTGTAGTCCACCGCTCTCACAACTACAGAACCTTTGTTTTTACCCAAAACATCGTCAATTGTAGATTGTAGAAGTCCTCTGCACATTTCGATATCCCACCATTGTCCTATAACGAATTTAAATCATTTAATTATTGATTGCTTACCAAGAGGGTAGTTTCTGAAAGGATGATCTTTTCTCGCTCCCATACCAGGTATCACAATAATCAGATTAACATCATCCAGTATGCTGGTCATTAATTGTGTTTTGGTTTTGTAACAATTTAGAAGAAGCTAATTGAAACAAACACTATTTTTAGCTTCTAAAAGTCACAATATTTGGGAACCGAACATGACCTATCGTGTTCCGATATGTAATCCGAAACAAAATTGATGTCGAAGACAAAAATTGATATTCAAAATTTATTTATCTCATATGCATTATCGTTTATCTCATTTGGTAACGAAACGACGATGCTGACCATGCATGTAATATGTAGATATAAAATTTCTTAGATCAAGTTCAAACATGAGCTCGTCGCCGCCATTTCGTTGGCCAACAACCTAAATTGTAATATTCTAATTATTTTTAGAATTCTATATTTAACAGAATCATAAAATTAAACACAAACAAAAAGAATGCCAACACTCCGAGTACAAGTTGTTCAAGCTCGTGACCTAAAAGGAAAGGACGGATTTATTAACAAAACTTCAGATCCTTACATTGTTCTACGAATTGGAACATGTGTCGCCAAAACGTTTGCTCACAATAAAAACCTTAACCCAGTGTGGAATCAAACCTTCGACATGAAGTTTTCTGAGCCAATCCAAGGAGTATTATCAGTAGAGTGCTTCGACAAAAATACTTTCAACCCTGATGAATCTATTGGTTATTTTAGCATTCCTCTAAAGGACATTGATCCATATAACACAACAGACAAATGGTACAGGCTTAACGCAGTGAAGCATGGAGACGTTCGCCTCGTCCTTACGCCAGTTGACGGTTTTTCAAAACCGGCACCACCAACTTTCCAACAGTTAATGCCCCCAGGATTTGCAAAGCCACAAGTAGGTATTAATCCAGGATATTTGCAACCTGGACTACCACATCCATACGCTCCACAACAAACTCACCACAACCAATTACCCCCACCAATAGTACACCAACAATTTACTCAACAAGTCCCACCTCCATCATACCAACCACCTTACCAACCAGCATTCAACCCTGAAGCTCAGACCTATCCTATATCTAGTCCATATAAAAACTTTTAATGTAAATAAATCTGATGTTTAGTTTATTTTCGAATGTTACATCTTATCTACATCGCTATTCATTGCTTGGTTGTGAGCATTTTGTAAAGAAACGTCACCTGACATTGACATGGGTATGAAGGAATCCATCACAAGAGCGACCAATGTAAGTTTGTTGACAAAACAAAGGAATGAATGTAGCTTTTAGAGTTTAATATAGATGATTGTTCTTTAAAAGAATTTACAACCTCGTACTTTCACTCAAGCACGACCAAGTGCAGTAAAGCCCATAAACTCTCATCGCATGCGGAACGACAGATACTTGACATCCTTGAAAGCAACATGAAGCCACTATATCTGGATTCCAAAGTTAAGTGGAGTTTGGACCAGAAGAGGGATGAGATGACATTCCATAACATGAGGTTCTTAGTCTGTGCAGAAAGATCAAGTAACCAAATTGTAGGCTTCTCCACATTCATGTTTGATGAGGAAGATGGTGAAGCTGTTTTATATTTATATGAACTTCAAGTTAGAGGAAAGAATAGGAAACAAGGGATAGCAACACATCTTATGTCACTTGTAGAGGATATCGCTCTCACAACAGGAATGAGCCATGTTGTACTTACTGTGTTTTTGAAGAACACTGTGGCAATGTCAATGTACGTTAAAAGAGGCTACAAACCTCACTATCCAGATCGAGGTATATATTGTGATGAAATTATGAGTAGAAGTTGTCAATAAACTTGTTTTTTCAATTAAGACGGTCAGAAAAATTTAGTCATAGATTACAATATAATGGGTTGACATGGGTTAACTGTAGTTGTATGGATAGGGGTGAATACTTGAGTACAGGTGATTTTTCAAGTGGCGAGTTGCAAATAAGCAGCATTGGACAGCCCTAACTACACTATTCATTATTAACCTAGGAAGTGTAATGTATTTTATAATCCAACATTACTGGGAAACCGACAAGCTAGAAGAGGTGTGAACATATCCCTTTGAGTGCCTGTAGAGTGACGTATTGGTAATATAAAATTGATTGAAACTTCACACACCATCACAGCAGTATATAAAGAGTGGATTGAAACCAAAATAAATTTTGGGCACCAATACCCAGATGGCAGTCTAAGAGATATAAATTGACAATCTTATGTTATCACGGGGAAATCGACCTAAATTAGTCATAATTCATTCATTCATGTCTGACTGAAAGAGAGTTCTTAACAAGAGATATAATATTATGAAAATACAATTAGCAGAAAAACAGGTTCCATAAAATTAACAGAAAAATAGGCTAGTATATACTCACGCACACAAGATGATAAACATGGTTGATAGAATTTCGGTGTATCTAATTGGTTGGCTCTGTTAGAAATTATCTTTTCAATGACATACCAGAACACAAGTGAAATACAAGAAGTACTTCATAGTGGTCTTTACCATGATGATAATTTCGAAAAGGAAGTAGATAAAGCGTTTCTATTTTTCATATTAGGATTATTTGTTTCGCCTATATTTCATATAATCGTATGTCCCTTTGATGTATGTTTTTAACCAGTTATAGTCTGCCTTTTTGTTTTCAAGTTCGACAAACAAAAAAACAAGATTTTGGACCGTGCTTTCAACACTTCTTTGTATTATTCAGATATCACTTGGAACAATTATTTCAATTCATGTTATTGCGTTCTTTCTATTTGATTGGGATTATCAAATTTTGTTAGTACTGACGATGTTTATTGTAGTTTTAACAATAATAACACTTTGTATATGCATCTGTAACGCAGCAGCTGATTGGGAAGTTGAAAATAAATAAATAATTCTATAAATTTTTGAATGTACTCCAATAGACTTGTATTTTTAAACGAGTTTTTATTGAAACTCGGAGTAACACCAAAATCAATTTGATGGTGAAGTTTTTTAAAAAATTCTTCGTACATTGAAGAACTTGAGATTAACGACAATGAGTACAAGAAAATACGGAAAGACATTTACAAGTCCCAAAAAAAGCAAGCACTGGAAAAAAATGGTAGAAATCCAGAACAATCTGAACACAAGAGAGGATGAAAAGGATTTTACAAGAAGCTGAAAGCATGTAAGGTTTTACCCTAATACAAAGGTTTACATATACAGCAGGGATTCTGCATGTATTGTTAATTGTATAAGCGGCTGTCTAAACGCTGTTTATTAATTACAACTCACATGTGTCACTCACTTTTCTCCAATGATGACCCAATCACATCGTTTACCTTTACAAATATTACAAGTGGTGATGAGTGGTCAATGCCCCTCTTGTCCCCTTGGAGGAATGAGTGTGATGGCCGAAGAGGAATATGAATTGGCGAAAGAATTAGCTAATGAGCAGAACTCATTTGCTTTGATTGTTGGGCTTGTTATTTTGAGCTTAGCTGGTGTTATTTTACTGTTTGTCGATATAATCATCGAAAAGAGACAAAAAGTTACAATTAAGAAAGAATGAAATCATTAAAATACTTTTAATTATGTATTGCCATCACCTTTACGTCCAATTGCTCGGTACTGATGCTTTAGGTTCAGGTAATCAGACTTTTCGTGTAGGTCGATTCTATTGGCCAAATCTTCCTCCTCCTGCTGTTGTTGGTAGAATCCCGATTGCTTGTATAACTTGTTGATTATGTTAGTATACATTGTTAACTCCATCAAGAAGTCTATTTTCCTCCTCTCTTGCTCGTTGTTTATTAGGTGTTGTGTAGCAGATTGCAAATCATCAGGTCGATCTTGGCTTGGTGGGCTATGATTTGGGAAGAGTGAAAGAAGTTGGATTGTAATAGCTTGATATTTTTTGAGTTTTGAAATCACGTCGTTCCACCTATTCTCGTCCTCTTGTTGTTGCATTCTTCTCCTCTGTTCCCTTCTCATGAACAAAAGCAACTGGTGGCGATAGTCTTTTTTGTGCTTACTCTCTTTCTTATTGTCATTCTCATTGCTTTCAGTGGTGTGTGCATCTTCATCATTTGGTGATTCATCTATTTCGTCTTGCAAATCATCCATTTAGTTTTGTAAAAGATGAGGACAACTCTGCCTCATGTGGTAAGACATCACCGAAAGGTTGCAAAAGACAAAACCAGAAGCTTTTATTTCGCACTCGTAAGCGACACGGTAGTTCCTCAAATATACAGAGAATACGAGAAACTTTTTGATGATGCAGTAACACAACCAACAAGAAGTTCGAAAATACAGCGGTATCTACTAAAGATATTAAAAGACTTTGAATTCCCCAAAAATCAAAACATTGTCGCAACAAGTTATTACAGGGATTGGTTTTTTAAAGCAATGGAGGCATTCTCTCTTGTTGGCTCTCACAAAAACATCGTGTTACTACACAAACACAACATGTCGAAAGTTGGATCATCACATCAACATATCACACCCGATGTCGAATATTTCAAATTTTTAATTTACTCTGCTGTGAGATCTAATGATACTGGAACATACGCTACAATTGCCTCCGATATGCACAAGTACGTCCCTAAAAGCGTTCAACTCAAGTCTATTACTTTGAAGCGCTTTAGAACTTGGAGGGGTTTACAACGTCACACGAAAGACCCCAAAAAATATTTTCTCAAATACATTACAAGATATGATCACCTTTTTGATTTGAATGCTTGTGTTTATTTTCTTGAGGCATTCTTAAAGAGTGAAGATGTCTGTACTGTTAATCAAAATGTTTTGTTGCTCTCAGAGTATATAGAAAAAAATTTAAACGGTAATATACCCATCACTGCTGTCATTTGCTATTGTAAAGTCTTGATCCGGAATTTTAATGTAGTTGACCTAAGAACACTAATAAAATCTATTATGGACCTTCATTTTTTGAAGGCAGAAGAGTCCGTCCACTTGTTGCCAAGTTATATTTTCTTTGAATTAGTACAGGCAGTCATGAGCCATTCGGGTGAACATCTCACCATCACTCCTGATGAATTGCTTGATATGATTGATGTCGTAAAACAAAATAATTTGAAAGATGTCTCCGAACCAAGTCCTTTGCGAGAACATTATAAACAGTTGCCTATTATTAAATTCCTTCTTGTTAACAAAGAAACCCAACCTATTGATAAATCAGAGCAAACTGACATAAGCATACCAAGCTACTCCTTTTATCAAACCACTCATGTTTTAAATCAAAGTTCCATGAGGACGCTGCACAAGAACAAACATTTTGATAATTTGTATGCATTTGCTTTGGAATGTGCTTGTAAAAACAAACCTGATGTTGCAGTCATGATTTTCAAGAGAGTTTTTCAGAATATACAAAAAGTATCTTACAATGCATGTGTGTCCTTATTAAAAGCCATGTCACTAGCACCAAATGAAGAATCAGTCAAGTCTGTATTTGAAATTATGTATCACAATAATTATGAAATTGTCTGCAATGAGTCCGTGGCTTGTGTCTTGAATATTCTGAAAAAAAAATCAGAAACTAGTGACTGGATCTATGTATTCAATCTTGCAATTAATCATCATTCTGTAATGGTCAATGATAGCTTTTTGTTTGTTAGTGTAAAATCTTCTAACGACCCTTATTGTTTGTCTGCTGTTTTAAAATACATACACTCCAACTTGGGCCAACTCAAAGGCACTCTTACCTCTTCAGGTTTTATGAAAACTCTTTTAATAAAGTTACTGTTAATTGATGTGCTGGCGAAAGGCGATACCATCCCTGAATCAGACTTTTTTAAAGTCTTGCAACCTATTTATGAACGTGTTGTCACCATTAATAATGAGGATTTGCTGATACTTGCTCAAATATTAGCCAAGATACGTGGATACGCTGACTTCGATAAATATTTAACTGAAAATAAAAAATCAGAACCCAAGCCAGAAAAAGTACGGTATTGGGTGTCCTCGTTTAAGCTAATCAAGAAGAAGGATGACATTAACAAGCCTCACCTCATAAAAGCAAAGAAGTTCACGAAAGACTTCGTTGCTCGTGTGGATCATCTCATGGGAGAGGTGAATAGGTTAAATCAGGAGAGAATTATAATGGAATCGTCTCTTGAAAGACATCGAACCAGGCAAGCCGATGATGTTTTGGAAGAAGAAATGAATCAAGATCTTGAAAGCGAAGAGCCAGTTGGGTGGTGAACTTTGACCAATGTTTAATTTTGAAATAAATTTGCAGTTTGTTTTACCAGCTGCACATTTCCCTCTGGGATAAACGATTTCATCTTTTGTAATGATTTATAGATTTTGATTGAAAATGCACACCATAAGAAGATTTACGAACACCTTTATCTCCAGACATCATTTTACCCCACTTCTCACCAGACAAATCAACAAATTTTCAACAACGCCTACTTTCTACGACTCAAATGTCTTTAAAAACAAAAGCATCCCATTCAGCATCGGCAAACTAAATCACATAGCTATCGCTGTTCCAAATCTTCAAGAATCTGCAGCATTTTATAGAGATGTTCTCGGAGCCCAAAAAATCAGCGAACCTCTTGAACAACCTGATCATGGTGTAACAGTGGTCTTCATCGAATTAAACAACACCAAATTCGAACTACTACATCCCCTTGGTGAAAATAGTCCCATTGCCAACTTTTTGGAAAAAAACAAATCTGTATGATTTTTTCATAATAATTCTCTTCTAATACTTTCAAAGGGCGGGATACATCACGTTTGCATCGAAGTAGAGGACATTCACGAGGCAATGAAACAAGTTGTGGACAAGGGCATCAGAGCGTTAAGCAAGGAACCTAAAATAGGTGCACATGGTAAACCAGTAGTGTTCCTCCATCCAAAGGATTGTAATGGAGTTTTGATTGAATTAGAACAAGTTTAGAATGTATTGTTTATTTATTTATACGTGTTCTTCATTGATATTACATTCGGCATCACGTTGGTGTCATTTTGTATCGAAAATCTATTCTTCTTTTGTTCGCTTCCCTGTTGCCTCCTGATGACTTCCACCAAGTAATCTACAATCATCAAGTCATCATGTTTGATGCCCAATTGTCTTGCATAAGCCTTCTCGCAATCTCTTGTGAGTTCCAATTCATGGCAAGTCGGATTCCAATAAAAGTTGGCGGGTGAGTCTATAGGACTTGGACTAGAGCTTGATGGAGCCAGACGTAGTTGGGAAGGCGCCTTCTTTTTCAGTGACAATGAAATGTGTGCTTTCACGAACCTACGAGGACTTTCAGAGGATGAGATTTTTCTCAAGGGAGGTACGAATGTTGGAGGGTGGCAGGCGTCCGTGTGTTGGAGTGGTTGTGAGGGCGAAGTCGGAGAGTGATGTAGGGATGGTGGATACAATTGATGGGGTGTGGGTGTTCTTCGGTGTGCTCTTTGCCTGTTTTGGTTCAGATGATATAGCAAGCATGCTTTTTGTGATATCTCTGCAAGCATAGTGTGTATGTATGACAGAAATGTGGGTTCGTCTGGCCATCTCTTCTCACGGTCAAATAACTGTTCTAAATAATATCCTCTATACTTCTTGACACGGGTGTGAAGAATTTGGTTGTCAATGTTTAGTTTTGTACAGTGGGCTTCGAATACATTGTTCTGACTCAGATCATTCTTGTTGTCATAATGTGTACCTATTAATTTATATTTACATAAATCAGACAATTGTGTGGTTCTGTTGACCCTCCATGGACAAACGTTTGTGTTGGTGTATGGTTGACAATCTTCATCATGATTGACAGTTGATATCTTTCCAGGAATGAACACAGAACAAGAATTGACCAAGCTCCTCACGGCATTCTCGCTAGATCCACTTATTATCACAGTACGACCTGTTAACAAACTAAAAACAAGTTCTTTTACAAAAGATAAAGAACGCAAACTCATAGTTGAGTTGACTTTCATTTGTGCAGGAATATTTATTTTTTTCCGTTTATCTAAAATAGATTGCAGTTCGCGATCATGGTGACTCAAATCAAAAGCAGTATTCAAGTAACTACCTCTACCCTTATGAGTGTATTGCTCTTTGTTTTTATCTTCGACTGGTGACCAATTGGTGCTTCTCAAGGCAGTGTAGAAGGAAGACTCTGAGGAATCGACGTTAAAATCTTGAACAAAGTAACCGCCAATCAAAAGTAAACTATTGTGATCTTGACATGTCTCCAACCGAATGAGATCGTCTTTTTCTAATTCAATAATACAAGCTTGTCTGTGGAAATGTTCAAGTATGTGATGAAGCATGTCTAATGCCGTTTCAAACACATTACCAGATATCTGTGAAATGTCCCTCAACTTTTCCTCAAAGTTTGTGTTTTTGTGTATGCATTTAAGAACGGTTGGCATGTACTTTTGTAGGTTTGGTGTCGAATCATGTAATCCTCTGTCATACAAGGAAGTGAACTCTACAATCATTAGAAGCAAATAAAAATGTACCCTCACCTGGATTAGAAAATGAAAATGAGGAGAATGATTGTGTTGGTTGGTGTTGTTGTGAAATGATAATCGGCGCTGAGGCCGTGCTTTCGGGAGATAATAATTTTCTTCTAGATTTTCTTTTGATGGGGGTTTGTGGTTGTGGTGGCGTGGATAACATTGCCGACTGGATTTGGTCAATGTAGGACTGGTCCAAAAGCTCTCCATGGTTCTTCATGTGGGTCAAGAATCTTTTTTTTAAATCGCTCAGATCTTTTAAAACCTTTTTGATAACGTCATTTGTTAGGTCGATAGGGTATCCTTCAAAATGAACTTCCGTGCTGACATCTTGATGATGTACCTCGACTTCATCATCAGAGTTATCGTCAGTAAAACGCGATTGTTCTTGTTGTGAGTCGTTCTGTCTCGTCAAATGTTGATGAAGACCAATTCGAGCGATGCCGGTTAATTGCTTCTGAACGTCTCTAACGAAACGGCAGTTGTTTCCGTACTTGATCAACTGTGAAATCTGTGTGAAGGCATTTAAAAAAGCTTCAAAGTTATTCATGATTTTATCTGGTTCGTTTGTAACATAACAGAAACATATGGGCCTAACGTAACCTCTTGCATGTATGTCGTGTAAGGTGATGTAGTGCACGTATGCATGTGCGCCCTGCTTGGTGTCGGTTAGATAAACTTGGCTATCTTCAGGGTTAATCCATCCCGTGTTACTCTGACTTCTTCTTGTGTGGTCACTCGCCAATACCCTCAAAACAAATCGACTCAAGTCAAATTTGCTCTCGCCATTTTCTGGAATTACCATTAAAGACACGGGTCCCCTTTCTAAAAGTTAATATTCATGTCCAAATAAAGAGTTACGTTCACAAAATTCTGCCACTATAATGAAGTCGCTACTGAATGATGGGGCCTCTTTTATTTTTGTTGCTTTATTTGAAGCTTTAGTTTTGTTCATAGTCTAGCATTCGTTGGTACTGCTTGTCTTCTCTCTGATGTCAGTCGGTGTTACAAAAAAGTATACAACCAAGTTGAGTGAACAAAATGCCGAAGGTTTCTTCATACTCTAGGTTCATTTTCGATCCTTTTTACATGTTGAATTTTTTATATTTTACTTCATATCTCGGTTTGAGGTTCACTAACCCAGTGTACTATAACTCACCTGACATCTCGCTAAGTGTAAGTGAAATTAATTGAATCCTTTTGATATATAAACTAGGTATAGGAATTTACAACTTACTCTTCTTGGTTTATGATTTCATTTGTGAAGTATTTCAGTTCCGAAACAATTGATGAATGGTTGGTGAGTTCCTCAAATTTTGGCAAGTTAGTGGTTCTAGTTGTAAGCTTCTCAGTAGACCTATATTATGGCTTCTTCTATTTATTCGTCAGCGCAGGTAAGTCATCATTCGATCGCGTGTGTTATATAACTTTTAGGAATGCTACTTTTAAATCCCAAGCAAACTCTCTCAAATGACTCTTCTAACATTGTTTACCTAACAAAGGGCAACTTGGACGAGTTTCTCAAGAACAAGGAGGTTCTTCTGTGCCTCTATGCAACTTGGTCCAAAGAATCTGTTAACTTTACGCCGGTATTTGCACAATTGTCAAACGCAACAAGAAGTGTTATTTTCGCTAAAATTGATGTAGGCAGGTGGCCGGACATTGCAGATAGATTTAAAATTGAGACAAAAAACCTTCCTACTTTAGTCTTATTAAAAAACGGAATAGAGCAGAAGAGAATATTTAGATCACCAAATACATCTTTTGCCAATGAAAAGGAGATTTTTAAACATTTCAATATAAATAAATAACATTTTAATGTTGGTCTTAAAAAAACTTCCTCTTTGATGGCTTGTTTTCTTTATCAATTAGAAAGGTCTCATCGCCGGTGTCTTGCCCAAAATTAATTGAAAAGTCATCAGCTACAAATGTGTTAGTCGCCCTAACAATTGTTGTGTTTTTTGTCTTGGTACACCTGAATGCGTACACAGCAATTAGAAAAGTGGCGACAATCACGACTACAAACGCAGATACAATGATGATAGTAACATTAAAGTCGGATATTGTGTTTTTTGATTTTGTGCTAATAAGCACCTTGACACCACGGCTCGCACCAATTTTATTAACAGATTGTACTTTATATACATAGGGAGTGTTCGAGTTCAAATCGCTATTGGATGCACTGAAAGTATTCTGATTACCGATATGCTTTACATTTTCGATTAGAATATCGTCACGATAGACATCATATCCACTCAAAATACAATTTCCAGTGAATGTAGGTGGGGACCACATTAATTTAATGCTACTATCTGTAGAATCAGAAAGTAAGTCAATCGGATCATCTGGATAAGATAAAGTGACCACTTGTTTGTGTGTGGCACTTCCATTCCCGAGTTGGTTTTCAGCAAAGAAACTAAACTTGTATTGTTTATTAGGAATTAAATTATCAAAGGTACACCTGTCATCGGTGCCCACATAGGACACATCATCAGACAAAACATAATACATAATTTGGGATGTAGATGATTGTTCAGGTTTATTCCAAGCAAATCCTATTGTTACATTCGTCAATAAATGTGTATTAATGCTTGTTATAGCACCTGGAACATCAACTAAAGATATTGTTATTCTATCTGATGCTTGGCCAGCCCCAGCATCATTTATAGCATATAAGGCATAATAATAAGATGTACCATACACTAGTGAATCATCAAGATATGATCTAACAGATGCTTTGAATGATTGCACAATAACATCATTGCGATGCAGAGCATAGCCTATAATGGGTGAGCCTCCGTCATACTTTGGCGCATCCCATTTTAAATTTACACTATTTCTACCAGTGAATGTAGAGTAGAGATTTGGTTTTGATGATGTTGTAATGTTACAAGCAACACCAATAAAACTACTAAAACACTCACACTTGGAATTTGTACATAACCCGTGTTGGCATCCATGAGGACACGGACCGGGTGTTATTTTGGTCGTTACAAAATTTGAATTATATTCGACGACTGGAGTAAATTTGCCATTAAAATTATCAAAAACATTTTTAAAAGCTCCTGTCACAGTCGATGCATTGGATTTTATTATTTGGTGGCTGAGGGCATCAAGATTGAATTTTGTCAAATGTGATCTATCCCATACAAATTGTAAACTTCCATCAAGTACAACACCAGCATATACTGATAGTGTGCTGGATGACACCATATCATAATCATTTGTATTGATTGTTAGTGATAAGACAGATGAACTTTTAAACGAAACATTACCAACTACTTCGAGTTGCTTTAGTTTATTTATAAACAATGTACCTTCAACTTCAATATTACTATTTAATTTTATATTATCTATTACAGCTAATAAGCTGTTGTTTATTATCACTATTGAATTAGCTTGTAAATTGCCTTCAACAGTACCAACACGTTCAACAAATAAAGTACTTGAAATATTTAAAAATGAATTTTTTTGAATGTTTAAATAATTAACATACAATGGCTCGTCTTTAATAACATGAAACTTTACATTCCTGCTTAGGAATAATTTTTTAACATTTAAATCACCTGGGTACAACACACTAATTGTATAGGCAGCAGCGCTTTGTACGGTGAACATGCCTTCACCTGCTATTTTAATGTTATTGTCAATGTTGCAACCTTGAGAACAAACTAGCTTCAAGTTTGAGTTTTTAGGTATTTTGTAAACGCCACTCAACTTCATTTTTGAGTAAGCCATTTCAATCTCGAGCACGCCATGTTTAACACCAAAAACACCATCATTCACTAGATGTACACCATAACTAAACACAAATGAGGGACTTGTTATGTTTGCAATGCATCCGGGAAGTAAATTTAATATACCGTTGGGGTTAATTCTATTTGAAAGGGTACCAGAGTGTGGTACGTGAAGAAATTTAGTTATATTAATGA